>JAPPVO010000007.1:15127226-15233567 GCA_030407325.1 Camellia japonica | reverse complement strand
TTTGTGTGTTACACGTAATTCAAGCCAAGGGCTTATTTTGCGTTTTGAGTTAGTAACTCTCATTTTGGTAACCAAGTGTTGGCTTGGAAGGTTGTAAGCCTAGGGCATTTACTTTTGTTGTCAACATTTAATACCTTTGGATTAAATACTCTGATGAATGGAAATTATATATTTATTTCTCCTATCTTTATGGATGTCACGAATGTATGGTTTTATGGGTTTATTTTGAGGGCGTTACAATTTGGTATCAGAGCGTACTGGGTTCGAATACTTTGGGTACGCGGGAAGTGGTTAGTGCCACAATGGGTTTGTCTCGCTTGTTAGAGACTTTGACATAATGTTATGTGCTTATGTGATAACATGTTTATGTGACTACTTGTGTATGAGATTTAGTTTCTAGGATGTTGATTGGATCCTTGGGTTTCTGGGAATCCTATTGGAAAAGCACTTGATCAATGCTGTTTCTAACTGGAACTCTAGTAACGCCTCGGGACTATCATTATTCGGAAATGAAATTCGTAAGTGCTTATGTGATATATGCTTACGTGGAATGAATTACAGTTGTCCATTGCATTAAGACGTGAGTGTTATAGCTTCGGCACATTTATGAATGTGCTAATGTTCTTCGTTACTTTTATTAAGATGTCAGGACGAGGACGTGGTAGTAGGCGAGGTAGGCCTAGGAGGTAGGAGATGCCTATACCAGATGATATTCCGGCATAGCAGGAGGGTGTTGGTCAGTCCAATGTGGCCGAGCCAGCAGGACAGCAGGCCATGGGCGCCTTAGCCCACGAGATGGCAGGAGCTTTGAGGGAATCTATGGGCATTCTCAGGGTTGAGAATCAAGCCCAGGCTCATGTAGTTGAGGCAGGGCCTTCCTTTCTGAAGAGGGAGTTCTTTCGGTCTAACCCGGACGAATTTGTAGGTGACCCAAAAGAGCTACTTAAGGCTGATGAATGGCTCGAACAGATGACGAAGACGTTTGAGATGCTTGGTGTCACGACCCAAACCCGCCCCTATGGGTTTAGCACCATAACCGGCCAGTAATCCAAGATTACCAAAGGCTTGCTTAACAATAGAATAGTAATACAGAGTATAGGGGCTGGCGGAAGCCAAAACAGTAATTAAAAGATATCCAGTGAGCTGTGACAGTCTGTATGCAAAAAGACTCTTCATACGTATATACAGTCAGTACCAAAATAGTGTACACAACATTTACAATCATTCCGGACAGGGACTTATTCCCTATTAAGACAGTACAGTACAAAAACATTCAGTCTATACAGATCATAAACAAACAGAGCCAAAAAGGGGAAATCTAAAACACCCCAAACAGCCTTGGCTTGGACAGTTCTGGAACCTCGCAGTGAGGCACAAAGGTTGGCTTGACAAAACTGGAGTTAACCCGACACTCCTAGCAACGGTCCGATGCCTGTACACCTACATATATATATGAGCAGTGAGCTAAAGCCCAGTGAATAACATAATGCATAAAGAGGTTAAGAATGAATGTCCTTTCAGTATTGAAAATAGTCATTTCAATCAGTATATCAGTTATTCAGTCATAGCAGTCATATGTGGTACATCCAATAGCAAAATAGTACAGTGGGTCTAAATAGACCGAACAGTCAGTTGATGGTCATCATATCAGTAAACAGTAGTGGTTTCAACATGGGAACCGACAGAGATCTCTGTGACAGTAGCAGTACAGTACAATAACAGTAGGTTGCTAAGGATGCCACAATATAGTTCACAATTAGGACATCATTCATTTAGTAACAGTATCATTTCAGAAAACAGTACAGTTCATTTGTTCAGAAGATAATCATTTTTGAACATATCTTTACAACATTGTTACTCACAGAGTTCTAGGCTGCAGATAAGCTAGTACGCGTCTCCGGATGCCAACCCTACACAGTTACAGAATAAACACACACTAAGCTACACAGTTGGAAAATAATAACTTAATCCCTAATTTGCCTCGGCGTGGTTCTATATCAATATCCTCATTAAGATGCTTTAAACTAGGCCTAAGAATGCCTAGAATGCAATGAGGATGCAAAGATGTACTTTAAAAACATTTTCAGAATCTTTAGAAAAACAGGGTGTCGCTCGAGCGTGTCTTTCCCCGCTTGAGCGGACATGCAGACAAAGGTTCCCCGCTCGAGCGTCACTTTCCACGCTCGAGCGGACTGCAAAACATGGCAAAAGTACTGGATGTGTGAAAATCATGCTCGATGGGCGCTCAACACCCGCTCGAGCGTGTGACACAAGTCCTCGCTTGAGCGTCCATTCCCCTGCTCGAGCGGACTGTAAAACAATGCAAAGTGCTGGGAGCACGCATTTCACGCTCGAGCGCCACTTTCCCCGCTCGAGCGTGAGTCCAAATTCTAGAAATTCCAGATTTGAACCTCAAGCTCAAAACTAAGTTTCAATGCATCAAATTCGATCATTTTGGGCTAATTTTCTGGAAAACACTTCAAAACTCATAATATAACATGTTTCAAAGCTCAATTGTAAAATCAAAGCCCCAAAGGAAGATCAATTAAATCCAATTTCAAACCCCATTTCATGAACATGATGTAAAACATAACATGCATGAATTTTAAACAACTTCAAGCTTCAAAGACATGTTCAAATGAGCCAATTGCCTCAAAAACAAGATGAATTCATGAACTATGGTCAAAAAATAGACATGTATGAAGCAATTTCATGAAGAACAACTCCAAAATTCAACAATGTAAACATGCATGCATGAAATAAGCTTCAATTCAACATTACAAGACCAAATCTTGACTTTAAACTCCAATATGACAAGAGCCATGCAAGAACTAACTCAATTACATGAACAAGAAGGTGAAGACTCTACCTTGAGTCTTGAATTATAAGAAGGGAAGCTCAATTGCCAAATTCTCTTCAAAACTACTAAGTTTCCAAGCAATGCAAGATGAAGACAAGTTTCTCCTAGCTCCCTCTCTCTCTAGTTGGTTGAGTCTAAGGAAATGGCTGAGGAAATGTTTTGCCTAAGTGTATTCAAGCTTCAATATGTGTAAGGAAGTGGGCCACTAAGTGGCAAGATAGTAAATAAGTCCAAGTGGTGCAATTTATCAATATTTGATCTAATTTAATCATACCAAATCACATTTTAATTAAATATGCCATAAAATCACATAAATTCTAATGATCATAAAACATCGATCAATTTCAGATTCGGCCGCCGACAAGGCCTTCAATTTGCAGTTTAAAGTATAAAACATGGACAGATAATTTAACAGTCAAACAGATAGAAATGCATTTAAACTAGTACATTCAATCAGTCAATTCAGTATTTCAGTCGATTCAATTACTTATCATAATCAGTCTCAGTTTAGCGGTAGTCAGTGGTTAACTAGTAATCAGTGGTGAGGGTTATTACACTTGGCATCGAAACGGGGCTTTGAAGGTGACCTTGGCGTCTTTCCAGTTGAAGAGAGATGCGGGTCAATGGTGGAAGTTCATGAGGGGCCGTGTTGGTGGTACGTGGGAGGCCTTTGTAGATGTTTTCCAGGAGAAGTTTTTGTCTCCAGCTGTTAGGGAGAAGTTGAGGGACCAGTTTTGTCAGCTCAAGCAGCTGAGTATGCCAGTGGCCGAGTTTGAGGCCGCATTTACCAGTTTATCCAGGTTCGCACCTGAGCTAGTGGCGTCTGATGAACGTCGTTACATTGAGTTTGAGAGGAAGTTGAGGCATGGGCTCAACACCAGAGTTGGGAGATCCATGACCCGGGAGTATGGGCGCCTTGTGGATGCCGCGGCCCATATGGAGATTATGATGCAGAAGGAGGAGGAGAGGATGAGGGGCTCCAAGAGGAGTCAGAATGGCCAGGGGGATGGTAAGGGGCAGAGGGGTTCTAACCCTCAGCAGTCCCAGGGAGCTTTTGTGAGGTCTACCTTTCTAGTGCCGAGTGCAGGTTCTGGGAGGGGCAGTCAGGGAGACATTACTTGTTACAAATGTGGTCAGCGGGGCCACAAGTCTCCAGCTTGCCCGTAGAAGGGCGGAGGGCAGAGAGCAGCTTCATCTTCGGCTCGTCCTCAGAGCCAGAGTCAGGGCAGAGGCCAGCCGCTCTCTTGTTACCAGTGTGGTCAGGCGAGACACCTGAAGAGGTACTGCCCGCAGTTGAGTGGCACATCGGGTGCGTCTGGTTCGAGGCAAACGCAGAGTTTTTAGCCAGCACAGTCGGTTCAGGCCTCGAGGGCCAATCAGGGGGCGTCATCGTCTCAGTCTGTGCAACAGTCTTTTGCTTCGAGAGGTGAGCAGGTAGATCAGGGGCCTTCAGGGCGCGTGTATGCTGTTACCGCACAGGATCTTGTACCGGCTCCATCTGTTGTGAAAGGTACCTTTTTGTTTTGTAACTCGGTTGCCAATGTGTTGATTGATACGGGTGCATCCCATTTCTTTATATCTGCTGCATTTGCATCTGTTTTGGGGTTGGAGTTGGCACAGTTAGCATCTCCTATTTGTGTTGCATCACCTGTTGGGGGTGAATTGATTTTGAAGCAGGGATGTAGAGGCTGTGATATAGAGGTCGCCGACCGTCGGCTTCCATTTTCTTTTGTAGTTATGGTTATGTCGGGTTTTGATGTGATTTTGGGTATGCACTGGTTATCGTCATACCGGGCTGTTATTGATTATTACCGCCAGAGGGTCACTGTATGTACTTTGAGCGGGGATTGTTTCCATTTCTTGGGGAATTGGGTTGGTAGAATGTTTCCACCGCTGTATGATCCGCAAGGGCGGAGTGAGCTTAGTGGTCTTCTCGCTAGCTTCATGAGTAGTGAGTGTGATGAGACCGGGATTGAGTTTCCGAGAGTGGTTTGCGAGTATTCAGATGTTTTTCTCGAGGACCTTGTTAGTTTGCCACCACATCGGGAGGTTGAGTTTTCCATTGATTTAGTGCCCAGCACGGCGTCGATTTCTATGGCACCTTATCGTTTTGCCCCAGCCGACTTGGGTGAGTTGAAGATTCAACTCCAGGAGTTGCTAGATAAGGGTTTTATCCACCCTAGTACTTCGCCGTGGGGAGCACCGGCCCTCTTTGCTAAGAAGAAAGATGGTGCCTTGAGACTTTGTATCGATTATCGGAAATTGAATCGGGCTACGGTTAAGAATAAGTACCCTATGCCCCGTATAGATGATCTGTTTGACCAGTTGAAGGGGTCCTGTTGTTTCTCTAAGGTAGATTTGAGATCGGGTTACCACCAGTTGAGGGTCAGGGAGGAGGATATTCCGAAGACGGCATTCCGTACGCGGTATGGCCACTATGAGTTTCTAGTGATGCCTTTTGGGCTCACCAATGCACCGGCAGTGTTTATGGATTTGATGAATCGGATATTCCGGGAATTCTTAGATCGTTTTGTGGTTGTTTCGTGGACGACATTCTAATTTATTCACCTTCGGAGGAGGAGCATGAGGAACACTTGAGAGTGGTGCTTGAGTTGCTTAGAGCCCATAAGTTGTATGCCAAGTTTGGAAAGTGTGACTTCTGGCTAAGAGAGGTGAAATTCTTAGGCTATGTTGTTTCCGGGGAAGGGGTGTCTGTTGATACATCCAAGATAGAGGCAGTGCAGGATTGGGCACAGCCTAAGAGTGTTTTTGAGATCCGCAGTTTTCTGGGATTAGCTGGGTATTACCGTTGGTTTGTGAAGGACTTCTCCAGGCTAGCTTCGTCGTTGACTAGATTGACGCGAAAAGGGGTCAAGTTTGTATGGAGTGAGACTTGTGAAAAGTCGTTCCAAGAGTTGAAAGTTAGGCTTACCACCGCTCCAGTGTTAATTATTCCGGAGAGAGGTTTGGGTTATGCAGTTGTAACAAGCCCGCGGGGGACCTTCGCTACAGCTTGGACTCTCCTTGTTGTTGTTGCGTTGCGGTTCTAAATCTGAACCAAAAAGTCCAACTCTGGCAAATCGTTTTGAGAAAAACAGATTTTTGAAAAGAAGTGCCAAACATGGACTGCTTTGCCAGATTATAGAGTCGCCACCTAAATATTTTTTTTTAAGGGGGAATTTAGGAAACCCTGACTCAGTGCCAAAGGCCACGTGTCCGTCATCACCAAATGTCTTGGCTCGGGAGCTTGGGTACGATCGGGGAAGGTCAGCTATGAGCACCCCCTTTCGCCCGGTCAGAAGACCGGCCTCTACTAACCGTGATATCCGATTTTGAAAACATTATGCGTTCTTACCCCAATTATTAACCTAGAATTACTATGTTATGCGTGCAGCAAACAAGTATAGACTAGATTGTCTAATTTGGAAACAAGCATTGCATATCCGTTTGTTTTGAAAAGCGTTTTGAAATTTGCTACCCGCAAGTAGGCTAAAGCACGGATTTCAATGAGTTTGTTCCAACTCAAACAATCCAACCTCCACCCACAGGCATTCAAACAGTTTATCACATAAGCAACTAGCCGCATGGCAAGCATACTGTCATGGCAACATTCACACGCATGTGGTATGCTAAAGCGTAAATACTTACATCGTACTCCGTGCCAAAACAGTAAACTAGTTAGCAAACATGCATGTCCTAGTTCATGTTAAGTGGCTAATGCAACGCAGGCAAGGATGCAATTTAGAGTAGGCTCGGCTAACCCTAGAATGGCATGCGAAATGCTACAACTATCACGTATTCAAATTGGAATTGGAAATACGATGCAGTTTGTATGATGTACCGAGCCCGGTGCATGTAAACAAATGCATGGATGCGCGCATGCATTGCATAAGGTATGCTAAAATAAGTATGCCCTAATCTACCAACGTAAGCAGGTAAATAAAAGGGAAGAAAGAAATGGGGATTGGAAGACATACACCCACTCACACACACTTATTACAATTATGCCCTCACTCGGAGGGACCGAATAATAATACAGTCCAAAAGAATAAATGAGTAAATTATTACAAAATTCTAATTATTAAAATTAAATCAAATAAATAAAAGAAATGGGGCCTCAGGATGCGCGAATGATGCATGCTCGATCCAACTTGCCCGGAAAGCCCCACACTGCACCACTGCTGCCTCTGTTTCTACTGCCCTGTCTCTCCAAAAATTACCAAAGTCCCAGAAACCTTCCTTGCATGCTGCTAAATGCCACCGGCTGAAGGAATTTCCACCGGCTTCTTGTGATGACCACCGGCTGCAAAATAAGCTATCGGCCAGAAAAGCAGTGCCGGTCGGCACTCTTTGCTGCCGGTCGGCTATAAATTCCTGCAGGGGACAGTTTGACAGCAACAGCAGGTAGCAGTGCATGGTATTGGATTTTTGGGCATATCTATGCATGGCCAATGCTTCCTATCATGAATGGAACTCAAGGAAGCATGGCTCTTGGTTCTAGGGCCATCAATGGTGCACCTTGGTGCATGATAGCCTAAAGAACCAAGGTTGCACTTTGATGTAAAAATGCATGCAACACAACAAGGATAACTAAGTCCCTATCATGCCAATATCAAGGGCCTTAGTGACATGGGAATTGAGGTGTGTTTCGTCACTTGGAGTACGAACACCCTCATTTCCCACACTTGGTTTGACACCCCAAACCAAGTAATGAAATGCAACTCATGTAAACATGCAAACATGCAAACATGCATTATGGGAATTAGGATGCTAGCACACTAAGTATCACACCACTAACACATTAGTCATGCAAAATGCTAGAGTGTACAAGATGCTATCATCATGCCAATATGGACCAATCAAGCACAAGACCACCATGCTATAACATCTAATGGGGCAAACATGCAACAAGCATATAACAAACATGCAATGAGAGACTTAGCCACAATGGGGCAGCCCTCAAGCCTCCCCAAAACAGTGGCAAAACATGCCCAAAATGGTGGCCAAAATGCTATACAAATTATACAAATTAATGAGCCTAAACTTAAGGCATCAAAGAGAGTATCTTTCCATCATTACCGAGGCCACTCATGACATGAATTAGGCCACCAAAACAGAGCATTAGCATGCAAAATGACACCCAAATCCCCTCACATGGCAGCCCCAAAATGCACCAAGTATGCAAGCATACACAATGCCAATTCCTAGACATACAAGAGCACACCCTTAAAACATGAAATAGGCTACATATGCATACATACGAACATGATTTATGGACTGAAATAAGGCCACAAATGACGCCAAATCATGAGGGTGATCAATGTAGAACATACTAGGGGCCAAAATGCATGAGGCTTACAAGCCTAAAATACAAAACGACCATGTCAAGCACACTATTCATGGCAAAATCAGTGGCTCACAGCCCTTATACATGGTAATATGATGCTAATACCCTCCTGGAACCAAGCTAAAACATGCAAAGAACATGGCCTAGATACATGGCATGCTTTTAGGCATAAGAGAACATTTCAAAGCAAGTATGAGAGGCATGCTAGAGGCCACAAATCCGACCTTAGACAGAGATCAAACATGACCTAAAACACCCAAGAAAGTTCTGAAATGAAGCTAAATGCAAGCATGCACACATGCTACCTCATGAGCCAAAAATGGAGGCCAAAGAGGGACAAAAGGGAGAGGGGTATCCCTCCCCTATTTGAGACTTGAAAGCACCTCCCTCACAACTGAAAACCCACTGGTTTTCAGTGGTGAGAAGACCAAAAACACTGAAGTTAAACAATGCTCAAAGTAAAGGCACAAAAGGACCAAAACAAGGCCTAAAAGAGTGATCTACCACTCAAATCAAAAGGTGACCTTGATGAAAGTTCTTGAGTAAGTAAAAACAAGAGTTTTTTTAGTTAAACACAAAGCTCAAAACACAAAGCAATGAGGGTAGAATGTTGTTGCAAAAATGGGGAATCTAAAGTGATGTTCTTACCCTTGAAGATCCTTTGAAGAACAAAAGGTCCAGCCCTCTTTTAGTGATCAAAACCAGTCCAAGATCACACAAAACAACCCTCCAAGCCTCCCAATCTCGAGCTAAGGTGTAGTAGTGTGTGTAATGGTGCAAAAGTAAGGTAAAACCACACTTTTTGGTCCAAAAACACACACACAAGAGGAGAGAGGTGGAGGTATATGTATATATGGATATATAATAGAGATATATATGTATAAGCTCTGGTTTTGCCTTTCAAAATTCTAACCTTGAGCCAAGAGAAGAAGCCTCTCTCTTATAGGCAAGCAAAGCTTACAAGCTAAGCAAACAAAAGGCTCATCCCTCCATACACGTGTATGGAGGGGAGCAAAAAGCTATACAGCTGTAAGAAAATATCTGATAAAGCAGCTGTACAGTAGTCGGCAGGGCAAAATGGTCATTTGCCAAAATTGACTGCCGACCGACACAAAAGAGTGCCGACCGGCACAATATAGTGCCGGTGGCAACACCAACCAGCCGGTGGCCTCTAGCCACTGCCGGTGTGTGTGGGGATGCCTCACAAAGCATTCCCTGCCCTTCCAAGGCAAAACACAAGTGTTTGGTGCAAAACCAAACACAAAATGGTCGAGTTCGTAGGTCTTGAGGCAAGGCGCGCGCAGCCGAGAACTCCGGGAACTCCAAACGAACACGAACATGGATAATCACCGAGTGTTCAAGCGGTGACGTCCAGGTCTTGAGGACGGTCAAAAATGGGGTGTCTACAGCAGTTTATTGTGATGCCTCACGAAAGGGTTTGGGTTGTGTGCTGATGCAAGAAGGGAAAGTGGTAGCCTATGGCTCACGTCAGTTGAAAATACACGAAAGGAATTACCCTACTCATGACCTAGAACTAGCAGCAGTAATTTTTGCCTTGAAGATTTGGAGGCACTACCTTTATGGTGAGAGATTCGAGGTGTTCTCGGATCATAAAAGTCTGAAGTACCTGTTTACACAGAGAGACTTGAATTTGAGGCAAAGAAGGTGGATGGAGTTCATTGAGGATTATGACTTCCAGTTGCACTATCACCCGGGAAAGGCCAATGTTGTGGCCGATGCCCTTAGCAGGAAATCCATTAGTGATGTAGCTTGTATAGCCATCCGGGAGTGGGAGATGTTGGGTGCACTTGGCGAGTTTGATTTGCTTCTGGGCGAATCCATTGAGGCTGCGGCCTTGTTTTCTGTTGTTGCGCAGCCTACACTTGTGACTCAAGTGTTAGAGGCACAGAGAGGTGACCTTGAAGTAGACCCTCCAAGAGAAGATCTCCAGTGGGAAGGTTGAGAAGGGTTTGACTGTGTATCCCGACCTGAGTGTGAGATACCGAGACCGTCTATTTGTGCCGGAGCCTTGCCGAGAGGAGGTACTCCGAGAGTTTCACCATTCACGCCTTGCGGTGCATCCGGGAGGCACTAAGATGTATCATGATTTGGGTCGCCAGTTTTGGTGGTGGGGAATGAAGAAAGATGTGGCAATTTTTGTATCGAAGTGCCTTACTTGTCAGCAAGTGAAGGCCGAGCATCAGAGGCCAGCGGGTTTGTTGCAACCCTTGCCTATTGCCGAGTGGAAGTGGGAGCATGTCACTATGGACTTCGTTGTAGGTCTTCCGAGGACTCAGTGGGGTAGTGATGCCATTTGGGTGGTTGTAGACCGGTTGACTAAGTCAACGCACTTTATCACTATGCGCATGAGAGATTCGGTAAATCAATCTTGCCGACTTGTATATTCGGGGCATAGTGAGGTTGCACGGGGTCCCAGTGTCGATCGTCTTAGATAGAGATCCACGTTTTACTGCTAGGTTGTTGGTAGAGTTTGCAGAGTGCCTTGGGCACTAAGTTGACCTTTAGCACGGCTTATCATCCTCAGACTGACGGGCAGTCCAAGCGTACTATTCAGATCCTTGAAGATATGCTTCGAGGTTGTGTCCTTGACTTTAGTGGGACGTGGGAGAGGCACTTGCCCTTGGTGGAGTTTGCCTACAACAATAGTTTCCAATCCAGTATCGGTATGGCACCGTTTGAGGCCTTGTATGGCCGACCTTGTAGGTCTCCAGTGTGTTGGCCAAGGTGGGTGATGCACCTTTGTTGGGCCCGGAGTTGGTTCGGGAGACAACGGAGAAAGTTGAGCTTATCCGTAGGAGGCTTGTTACAGCCCAGGGTCGCCAAAAGAGTTATGCCGACCGTAAGAGGAGGCCTTTGGCATTTGAGGCGGGTGATCATGTCTTTCTAAAAATATCACCTAGGCGGGGTTTGATGAGATTTGGGAAAAGTGGGAAATTGTCCCCTCGGTTTATAGGCCCTTTTGAGATCCTTGAGAGGATTGGTGAGGTTGTCTATCGTTTAGCTTTACCGCCGCAGTTGTCCGGGGTTCATGACATGTTTCATGTTAGTATGCTTCAGAAGTACGAGCCGGATCCGTCCCATGTATTGGATTGGACCGACTTGGAGATAGATGAGGATGCCTCGTATAAGGAGAGACCGGTTCGGGTCTTGGATAGGCGGGATCAAGTCTTGCGAGGCAAGACCATTCCTTTGGTGAAAGTTTTGTGGAAACATCACAGAGTGGAAGAAGCCACTTGGGAACGTGAATTGGAGGTCCGAGAGAAGTATCCGGATCTATTTATGGATGTATGAACATATGTTGTATGTTTTGCTGTATTGACAAACTTTAAGAGCATTGAATATGTCTTAAGTTGTAAACATTGTATTTATGGAAGTATTATGGAACTTACCTTGAAATGGAAGTTTATTTTAACATTGCATATGTTAATTATGTTTTAGAAATGCAAATATGTTATTGGCATTGAATATGAAATTGAATGACGGAATATGTGTTG
This sequence comes from Camellia japonica, assembly GCA_030407325.1. Lineage (NCBI taxonomy): Eukaryota > Viridiplantae > Streptophyta > Magnoliopsida > Ericales > Theaceae > Camellia > Camellia japonica. The sequence continues at coordinate 15,221,845 of JAPPVO010000007.1, read as the reverse complement.
AAATTGGTAAATTTCAAAGGAAAGCATGTTGATAATGCGTATTGAGTAATATATTGTGATTTGCCTCTTGAAAAGAGATGACATGACCGGTAATGGGTCTGGTTGTTGAATATTGAGTTGTAATATTGTTAAGAATTGAGAAAAACATGTTTTTGAACTTGTATCTAATTTCGGGGACAAAATTCTTTAAGGGAGGGAGGTTATAGCGATCCCGATTTTCCCTCTCATGTTTACTGTATTCTGGACTTGGTTCCGTTAATAGTTGTTGTTGTCTGTATTTCATTTTCATCCTCTAACTCTTTGTATTTGAGTTTAGAATTATCTTGGGCGTGTTTCGAACAGGTTGGTTGAGTTTTTGTCTTAACTCTTGTTGCCCAGAATTTTGGTGATCCGCTCGAGCGGGTCTTCTTGTGCTCGAGCGAGTTTGCATACCTTCAGTAGTTTGTTCGTCTGCAAAAATACTGCAGATGTGTTTTTCACGCTCGAGCGGGTATCCTTGTGCTCGAGCGGGTGTTCGATGTCTGTAAAAATACTGGAAGAGTGTAATCTACACTCGAGCGGGTTTTCCTTTGCGCTCGAGCGAGTGGAGTTTTGCAGTTGTGTCTTGGCGCTCGAGCAGGTCCAGTTTTTGTTTGACGCTCGAGTGTCCTATTCTCCGCTCGAGCGGGTCATACGTATATCAGTTGGCAGCTGGGTCATTTTAGATCGCTTTTTCAACTCTTACTCTCTCTCTTACTTTTCAAAATCTATTTTGAGAGCTTCTCTCACTACATTTCACATTCTCTCTAAGGTTTGATCTAGTTTGAGTGATCTTTTTCCTTAGTTCCTTTGCAAAAAGTGTAGAGCTTGGCTTGGACTACCTATCAATCTGAAAATCTTGGGATTTGGAGCACTTTCGATTTTCTTTACCTTCTCATTTGGACTCCGAATTTGAGGTAGGGATAACTACTCATATTTGTGATCTTTGACATAAACTTGTTGTCATTTTGATGTAATGTTGAAGTTGGGTAATTGTGGGTGTTAGGGTTTCAAATATGAAAAGAGGGGTTTTGTTATTTTGACCAATGCACATGTGTTTTGGGTCTTAAAAGAGGGTATTGATGTTATTGTTAATATTGGGACCCTTTAGGGTCAATGTGAGAAAAAGAGGAAAAACCCTAATCTATTATTAAGAATTAATTTGTATAATTAATTGGGAAAGTATGGGAATATGAAATTGAGTTGGAATAATGAAATTGGCTCATTATGAGGTAGAATGGTGGAGTTGGATTTATTAATCACCCACCTTGGAATTGTTGATAATTTATCTGTTGGATGTAATTATTATCTGTTTAGAAATAATTGCTTTGGGCTATCGGTGGAAGATAGTCTTGATTGTTGTAAATACTGCATGATGATTAGGTGAATTGAAACTAATCTGTTGAATATGTCATTGAATATGGCGGTTGGAATAATACATCGAATTTGTGTATTGATTGATCGTGTATATGATAATTGTTTATATACATTGTTTTGTGTGGGAGGAGATAGGGGATGTACTCCACGGTTTAGGGGAAGATAGGGGATGGACTCCTAAACCGGATGTTATTTGGAAGGAGATAGGGGGTGGACTCCATTGATACAGCGAATCTGTGTATCATTTATGAAGTATGGAAGTGTTTGAATATGGCATTGATACACCAAATATGTGTATCTATTGTGAATTATGAAAGTGTTTTGTTATGAGTTATAATCTCATTTAAATTGTTGATATTGGAAAAGTTTTTAACATGAGCTGTAGTCTCATGAGAATTGTTTGGCCAAGTTCTGAGCCATGTTTATAAATCGAAATTTGTTAAGTAAAGGAAAATGGAATGAAGCATGGACATATGTGTCATGGAACTGAAATGTGTTATGAGTTGATTTTAATGAGTTAAACATTTATCGAATGCTCATGTTTTAGTCATTGTTCATATTATGTTTGCACATCTCTACTAGGCTTGGCTCACCCTATATGAGACATCATTTTCAGGTTCAGGTGCAGGTGATATGCCGCCTCCAAGGACTTAGCTTGGGAGGTTTTAGAAGCTGAAGGCTTACTTTTGTAATTATTTTGTGTGTTACATGTAATTCAAGCCAAGAGCTTATTTTGCGTTTTGAGTTAGTACTCTCATTTTTGTAACCAAGTGTTGGCTTGGAAAGTTGTAAGCCCGTAGAGCATTTACTTTTGTTGTCAACATGTAATACCTTTGGATTAAATACTCTGATGAATGGAAATATGTTTATTTCTCCTATCTTTATGGATGTCACGAATGTATGTGTCATGACCCGAACCCGCCCCTATGGGTTAAGGACATAACCGGCCAGTAATCCTGTGATTACCTACGGCCTCAGACCAAAACAGACATCAGAGTAAAGGGGCCGAACGGAAGCAAAAATTTAAAATTTTGTCCATAGAGCCGTGCTTATATGCAGAACAAACAAACCATACTCATATACGTTAATAACCCACATCAAAAGTACAGTAGCATAAACTTCTTTACAGACAGGATCATCTAAACTGAGCCAACCCATAACCGACTATATACAATATATACAAGGTCCTCGCCAACAGACAAAACGTAAGTGCATAACAAAATGGCAAGGATGGGTCTCGTGCATGAGACACAAGGCGGGCTCTCCAAAACTCGTGTTGTTCATGGCAGACTTCACTGGGGCTGGGTTTGGACTTCTCTTGGCTCACCTACAAACACATAATGAGCGTGTGCGATAGCCCAGTGAATAACATCAATACAAAAGTTACATAGCAATGTAGAACAACAGATTCCAAACGGCCTTGGGCCCAATTCATATTCCTATTCAACAGATATATACATATAACTAACGAATTTCAAATCAAGTGACTTGTAGTTTCGACATTCTGGCCTTTGGCCCATTCAGATTTCCATTTACGTCAAAACGGCCTTCGACCCACCCATTTATGTCAAAACGGCCTTCAGCCCACTCATTCATGTCAAAACGGCCTTCGGCCCACTCATTCATGTCAAAACGACCTTCGGTCCATTCATTCATGTCAAAACGACCTTCGGTCCATTCATATAAGTCAAAACGACCTTTGGTCCATTCAATTCTATCAAAACGACCTTCGGTCCATTCAATTCTACCAAAACGACCTTCGGTCCATTCAATTCTATCAAAACGACCTTCGGTCCATTCAATTCTATCAAAACGACCTTCGGTCCATTCATTTATTCGTGTCAGACTTTTGTCCACAATCCCAATTAGCAACTCATAAAGCTTATAAGGGAATAAACAATTGGACATTCACAAGCATTCGAATATCGATATTACTCACAGTGATCGGCTTGTGGATTTGCCCTGGAGCTTGACCTTACACATTTCATGAACACAAAAGGGTCACTAACAATTCAATCCGTTCCTTTAGGCTTTATTCTTATCTCATTAACTCCTTTACAATGCTTAACATATGCCTAAGAGTGATTACAAGTGAAAGAGAATGGAAAACGAAACACAGAACGCATGAACAAAATTTCAGAAAACAGGGTCCCCGCTCGAGCGTAGATGTCACGACCCGAACCCACCCCCGTGGGTTAAGGACATAACCAGCCAATAATCATGAGATTACATACGGCCTCAAACCAAATCAAACGTATTTTAACAGAGTTCATGGGGGCCAAACAGAAGCAATTTGAAACTTTGTCCATAGAGCCGTGCTTATATGCACATCATTACATACATATGTTAATAACTCACATCCGAAAATGCAATAACATAAAAATTCTGTACAAACAGGATCTCTCAATCTAAGTCAGCCAAAACAAAACTATATACAGACACATTCAAAGACTTCGCCAACCTGACAAAATATAAATACATAACGAAAAGGCGAAGACGTGTCTCGTGCGTGAGACGCAAGGGCTGACTCCTCAAAACCTTAGTTGTTCCGAACTGACTTCACTGAGGCTGGGTCTGGACCTCTCTTGGCTCACCTACAAACACATGAATGAGCGTGAGCGAAAGCCCCGTGAATAATATCAGATAAAGAAGATACAACAACATATGTAAAACAACATGCTTCAAACGGCCTTGGGCCCACTTCATATTTCCATTTATCATATACATACACAATTTAGTCAAGTGACTGTGGTTCCAAACATACTGGCCCTTGGCCCACTTATCTTCCATTCGTTTCAGACTATCATTCATTTTAGACTTATCATTCTTATTAAACTGGCCTCTGGCCCATTCATACTTTCGTATCGAACTGGCCTTTACGCCTTTCAAACTTTCATTCGTGTCAAAATGGCCTCTGGCCCATTCATTCATGTCAATCGGCCTTCGGCCCAATCATTTATCAATCGGCCTTCGGCCCAATCATTTATCAATCGGCCTTTGGCCCAACCATTTATATCAATCGGCCTTTGGCCCAATCATTTATCAATCGGCCTTTGGCCCAACCATTTATCAATCGGCCTTCGGCCCAATCATTTATCAATCGGCCTTTGGCCTAATCATTTATGTCAATCGGCCTTCGACCCAATCATTTATATCAATCGGCCTTTGGCCCAATCATTTATCAATTGGCCTTCGGCCCAATCATTTATCAATCGGCCTTTGGCCTAACCATTTATCAATCGGCCTTTGGCCCAATCATTCATGTCAATCGGCCTTCGGCCCAATCATTTATATCAATCGGCCTTTGGCCCAATCATTTATCAATCAGCCTTCGGCCCAATCATTTATCAATCAGCTGTCCATAATTCAAACTAGCAAACTTATAAGGAAATAAGCAATTGGACAATTGACAAGCTTCAAAATATCGATACTACTCATAGTGATTGGCTTGTGGATTTGCCCTGGAGCTTGACCCTACACATTCCATGAATACAAAAGGGTCACAAATAATTCAATCCGTTCTTTAATTCACATATTCCTCTTTAAGCTTAATTCCTATCTTTTTAACTCAATTACAATGCTCAATGTATGCCTAAGAGTGTTCACAAGTGAAAAGGAACGGAAAACATAACACAGAATGCATTTTCAAAATTCCAGAAAATATGGTCCCCGCTCGAGCGTGGACTTCCCCGCTCGAGCGGACCCAAGAGGCCTGCAAAAGTACTGGTTATATCAAATTCACGCTCGAGCGTGAACTCTGCCGCTCGAGCGGAATGCCTCTCTACATAGCTCCCAGCTCGAGCGTCAACTTCCCCGCTCGAGCGGGCACCATGTCTGCAAAAAGTACTGGGAGCACGTATTTCCCCCTCGAGCCGGCGCACTTCCCCCGCTCGGGCGGACATCAAAATTCTGGGTTTCCCAGATTGTGTTCTTGAACTCCAATTCGACCTTCAAGCCAACATTTCTTGCATGCAAGGCTCAAATCTCAAACATAATTATACTAACATGGTATAAACCCCAAATTACAACTCAATGAAGCTTGATTTCATAAATAAATCACATGCATGCCCCAATCTCCCATCAAACTCGTTCTAACATAACAAATTCATGCATTCAAGCTCATATTCTCATGATTGTAAATGCATGTGCTATACAACCCTCACTCTCAACTTAGATGATGAAAAGGTAATCAAAACATGAGCTTCAACTACAAATTCACAAGGATCATACCCTTTGAGCTCAAACATGCAATATTTAAAGCAATTACACACATGCATGCACATATGGGTCTTCATTTCAACAAACCAATTCAATTTTCTTATAATCAGCTAACTCATGTTCTTGGCCATTAATAAATCTTGAATTTACAATTTACAAACAAAAATCCATGAGTTTACTTACCCAAGAGTTCAATCTCCCAACTATAACAAATCTTGGGCTTAATCTTGAAGTTCCCCAAATCTTGAGCCAAAATCACCCAAATTCTCTCTCTAACAGCCGCCCTCTCTTTTCTTTTCTTATAGTTGTATCAGCCTAAATCATCTAAGGGAGAGAAATGAGGTGTAATGCTAACATAATACAAATCCCACTAAGTCAATATAATAAGAAAAAATAATTGGGCACCAATTCATCACTTAACTCAACTTAATCTAGTCCGAATCAATTTTTCAATTAATTTCATTTCACCGTAGGCTCTAAAAATTATGCCAATCACAATGGCGAAATCAATTCCGGGTTCTGTGGCCGATAAGGCCCTCAATTTAATTCCAAAACAGATTATTCAAACAGATATTCTACGGTGACAGATACAATTTCAAATCGTATATATTCACATAATGGCACATAAAATCATGCTAAACACATAATCATACTCAAATTAAGGACCAATTAGCATTCTACGGAACAGGGTATCATAGTGGACTTCCCCGCTCGAGCGGACCCAAGAGGCCTGCAAAAGTACTGGTTACCTCAAAATCACGCTCGAGCTTGAGTTAGAGCGCTCGAGCGGAAGGCCTGTCTACAAAAGCTTCCCGCTCGAGCGTGAAACATCCCGCTCGAGCGAAGGTCCAATGCAAAAAGTGCTGGGAGCACGATTTTCCCGCTCGAGCGTCATGTACCCCGCTCGAGCGGACCTCAAAATTCTGGAAAACCCAGAACTGTGTTCTTGAGCTTCATTTCGACTTTCCAGCCACAATACTTGCATGCAATGACTCAAATCCCAATATAATCATACTAACATGGCACCAATGCGAAATTATAACATTATGGAGCTCAATTTCTTGATTTATCTACATGCATGTCCCAAAATGTGTCAAACTCAACACCAACATAACAAACTCATGCATTCAAGCTCATATCTTCTCAAATTGTACATGCATGTGATGAATTAGCCACATTCTCAACTTAAATAACACAAATGGTGATCTAGACATGAGTTTCCTTTAACCTTTCACATGGATTATACACATTTGTGCTCAAACATGCAATATCAAGGTGATTTCCTACATGCATGACATATTAAGCTTCAATTCAACAATTACAACCCAATTTCATTTCACCCTACTCTTGATCACCAAATAGCTTGAACACACAAAATCATAAACTATAATCCAAGAATTACTCACCTAGAAGCTTTGATCTCCTAAGCTCTAGTCAATTCTTGAGCTAAATCTCCAAGATTCCCAAGCTTTAGGCCAAATTTGCACAATTCTCTCCTCTCTCACTCTAACAGCCGGCCTTGCCTCTCTCTAGAGAGTTGATCAGCCCAAGTGAAGTTAAAGGAAGGGAATTGAGTGTAAAATGCCTTTACATAAATCCCCACTCACAATATAATAATAATAATAAAGCAATTTGGCACTATTCATCAATTTAATCGATTTACTCTAACCCGAATCAAATTTTCAATTAAATTTCACCGTAGGTTCTAAAAATTACGCTAATCACAATGGCAAAATCAATTTCGGGTTCTGTGGCCGATAAGGCCCTCAATTAATTTCCAAAGCAGATCATTCAAACAGACATTCCTACGGTGAACAGATAGAATTTCAAGATCACATTTATTCACATAATGGCACATAAAATCATGCTAAACACATAATCATACTCAAATTAAGGACCAATTAGCATAATACAGAACAGGGGTATCACAGTCTTCCCCCCTTTAGGAAGTTTGGTCCTCCAAACTTAAGTTACCTTCGTCGGGAAACAAATGTGGATAGCGTAGTCGCATTTCCTCATCTTTTTCCCACGTGGCATCTATAGCATAGTGTTCCTTCCATTCAACTTTCACCATCGGGATGGTTTTGCTTCTCAACTGTTTCACTTGCCATTCAACAATTCTTTCCGGCCATTCCGCATATTCCATATTTTCATCAATATCAACCTGGTGATAATCAATCACATGAAACGGGTCTCGGAGGTAACCCCTCAACATCGACACGTGAAACACATTATGGATTTGCTCGAATCCCGGTGGCAAAGCTACTCTGTAGGCAACTGGACCAAGCCTCTCCAAAATCTGAAACGGCCTAATGTAACGGGGCGACAACTTGCCCTTATTTCCAAACCGGACTTGGCCTTTCATCGGGGAAACACGGATGAACACATGGTCACCAACCTCATACTCAAGAGGTCTTCTCCAAACGTCTGCATTCTTTTGTCGGTCCTGAGCTGTTTTGAGCCTTTGGCGAATAACCTTGATTTTCTCAAAAGTGTCTTGCACAATTTTTGGCCCAAGCAAAGTTCTATCCCCGACCTCTGTCCAACAAATAAGGGATCTACATCTCCTACCATACAGAGCCTCGTATGGTGCCATACCGATGCTGGAGTGGAAGCTGTTATTATAAGCAAACTCTGTAAGTGGCAAATAGTCTTCCCAACTCCCCTGAAAATCCAAGGCACACATGCGAAGCATATCTTCCAAAGTTTGTATAGTTCGTTCTGACTGCCCGTCTGTCTGTGGTGGAATGCAGTACTGAATCTTAGTGTTCCCATAGCTTCCTGCAAACTCTTCCACAATCTAGATACAAATTTCGGATCTCTATCCGACACAATAGATACCGGAACTCCGTGTAAACGGACAATCTCATCAACATAAATAGTAGCCAATCTATAAGCAGTAAATGTAGTTTTGACAGGCAGAAAATGTGCAGATTTAGTCAGTCTATCAACTACAACCCAAACAGAATCCATACCTCGAGAAGTCCGAGGTAGGCCAACAACGAAATCCATAGTCACATGTTCCCACTTCCATTCAGGAATAGGGAGAGGTTGAAGTAGACCGCCTGGTTTCTGATGTTCAGCCTTAACTTGCTGACACTGAAGGCACTTGGACACATATTCTGCAATCTCTTTCTTCATTTTAGGCCACCAATAGGTTTGTTTCAAGTCCCGATACATTTTATTGTTACCCGGATGCATAGCAAATACGGATCTGTGGTTTCATAACCATCCCTCTTTTAGTTCCGGGATATCAGGGACACATAGTCGGTTTCGGAACTTCAACACTTCATTCTCAATGCCAAACTCTGCTTTCGGACTTGTCTCAAATTCATCAATCACCTTTCTGAGGAACTCATCCTCTTTCTGTTTCTATTTATTTCATCAACAATGGCCGGCTCGCGGCGGGGTAATAGCGGCTACCAATCCGTCCTGCTTACAATATTACTTCAATTTCAGACCTCTCAAAGTCTTGCAAAATTTCCCTTTGTTCTGTAAGTAAACAAGCCATACTCCCTGTTGATTTTTCTGCTCAAGGCATCAGCAACTGTATTAGCTTTCCCGGGGTGGTACTGAATCTCAAGATCATAGTCTTTTGATCAGTTCAAGCCATCTTCTCTGTCGCATATTCAGTTCTTTCTGTGTAAAGAAGTATTTTAGGCTCTTGTGATTTGTGTAGACTTCACACTTTGCCCCATACAAATAATGCCGCCAGATTTTCAAAGCAAAAACAACTGCGGCCAATCCAGGTTCACTGGTAATTCTTGCAATCATCTTCTCTCTATGTCTGCGGGAGAGTAGGCAATAACCTTTCCGCTCTGCATTAACACATAACCCAAGCCTTTATAAGACGCATCACTAAAAATTACAAAATTTTCCGTACCTGAAGGCAGTGTCAAAATTGGTGCAGTGGTCAATCTTGTTTTCAGTTCTTGGAAGGCTGATTCTCTCTGATTCTCTTTCATCATTCCATTCAAATGGTTGCCTTTTACGTGTCAATTGGGTAAGAGGCACAGCTAATTTCGAAAAGTCTTTCACAAACCTCCTGTAGTACCCAGCTAAGCCCATAAAACTACGAACCTCTGTCACATTAGTCGGTGTAGGCCAATTCACAATTGCCTCTATTTTTGCGGAGTCCACTGAAATTCCTTCCTTATTGATCACATGCCCTAAGAAAACAACTTCATCCAACCAAAACTCACATTTCTTTAGTTTAGCAAATAATTTCCTCTCTCGAAGTATTTGTAAAACAGTCCTCAAATGATGTTCATGTTCAAGTCTATCTTTAGAGTATATTAAAATATCATCGATGAAGACTACAACAAACTCATCAAGGTAGGTTTTAAAAATTCTGTTCATTAGGTCCATAAATGCCGCCGGAGCATTAGTCACCCCAAATGGCATAACAAGAAACTCAAAATGATCATACCTCGTTCTGAACGCTGTTTTCTCGACATCCTCTGCCTTAACTTTCAGCTGATGATACCCGGATCTCAAATCAATCTTAGAAAACACCTATGATCCCTGCAACTGGTCAAATAATTCATCAATATGGGGTAAGGGATACTTGTTCTTTATTGTTACCTTGTTCAATTTCCGATAATCGATGCACAGGCGCAAGGTACCATCCTTCTTTTTCACAAATAACACCGGTGCGCCCCAAGGTGAAGTGCTAGGCCGGATAAACCCCTTGTTAAGCAGGTCTTGCAATTGTTCTTTCAATTCCTTCATCTCGGCAATAGCCATTCTGTAGGGAGTCTTAGAAATAGGCTGGGTGCCTGGCACAGTCTCAATAGTAAACTCTATCTCCCTGTCTACCAATTCCCCTGGTAATTCATTTGGGAACACATCTGGGAATTCTCTAACAATAGGAATATCATTCAATTCAACATTCACAAATTGTTCAGTCAACACATAGCACAGATAACCCTGGCACCCCTTCCTGATCAGTTTACATGATTTCATTGCAGATATCAAATAAGGTGGAGGCACTACCCCGTTACCCACAAACACAATTTCTTTTTGTTCTGGTGGTTTAAATACAACCCTTTTTGTCACACAATCTATGGTGGCACAATACTTAGTCAACCAATCCATGCCCAAAATTACATCAAAATGTCTAAAGTTCAAGGGCAATAAATCTACGTATAAGGTAGCGTCCTCAATATGCATGTCACAAAACCGATATATATAGTCACATAACACAGATTCCCCCGATGGAGCAGACACACACAACAAATATGGCAACAACTCTAGGGGTCTTTTCAATCTAGATGCAAATGTATGTGTCACAAATGAGTGTGTTGATCCAGAATCAATTAATACAAAGGCATCCTGATTACATATTGAAATAGTACCTGAGACAACGGCATTGGCATTCCGGTATCGCCCGGAACAAGCGCGCAAAAACTCTCCCTGTCTCACTGTATCCCCAGTAGTAGCAGATCTCAAGGCATTTCCCGGCTTTGGAACTGATGCAGTTGAACCAGCTGCTAGTCTCCCACTGTTCTGATTACATTCTCGGGCTATGTGCCCTTGTTTCCCACATTTGAAACAGGCTCCTGATGTACGGTAACAAACTCCACGGTGCCTTTTGCTACAAATGTTGCACATGGGAGCTGTGTCTCGGGAAGAATTTGAAGTAGTGGAGGAGCCCGTGTTTTGCTTTTTCAGAAATTTCTTCTTCGAAAAGAAGCCTTGCCTTTTGTTACCCTTCCATTCTGTTACTGGCTTAGCTTGTCTAGCTATATTAGTCTCTGATATGATGGCCCTGTCAAGCACCCCAATGTAGGTTTCCAACTTTAGAACATTCACCCTCTCTAGGATGTCACTGCGGAGTCTGCCTTCAAAGTGTCTTGCCTTCTTATAATCGGTGTCAATCACGTGTGGTGCAAACCTGGCCAATTCAGTGAACTTGGCCTCATACTCAGCCACTGTCATGCTATCTTGCTTGAGTTCCATGAACTCGGCTACTTTCCTATCCCGAACGCATTGCGGGAAGTACTTGTCATAAAAGATCTCCAGAAATTTTACCCAATCCACATCTTTATGATTCTCTCGCATCAACATCCACCATCTTCTTGCTTCGTCTTCTAGCATAAAGGTGGCTAGGAGCACCTTCTGAGTCTCTGAACAGGGGAACACTTCAAATAATTTCTCAATGCCGAGGACCCACGCTTCGGCTTTCAACGGATCTAATCCCCCGTGGAACTGTGGTGGTTTCATTTTCTTGAATTCCTTGGTGAGAGCTATTATCCGATCATCATTTTGATTATTTGGCACGGGTGGTGCCGGAGGTGGAGGTGGCGGGTGTGGTTGCTGCCACTGTTGTTGCCACTCCTGTTGCTGTCTCAAAGCTTCTGCCATTTCTTGGATCAATCTTTCCATCCTGTCTATTCTGGCAGTAGAGGACTCCTCTATCTCATCACCTCTGGTTCTCACCATCTGATTAAACTTGCATTATATTTCATACAAAAGATTCACAAATGTATACACTAAGAGCACACATATTCAATTGACTTGCAATGCAAGTAGTTCACAACTTACACATATAATTGTTCATATCAAACATTTAAGCATATAATCAATGCTTCCAAATTCATATTTATCACATGAATGCATCCTAGATCTTGTTTAGACGCTTATTGCTCTTCTTGGACAAGTGTGTGAGTTATTAACTCGTGCTCTGATACCACTCTGTCATGACCCGAACCCGCCCCTATGGGTTAAGGACATAACCGGCCAGTAATCCTGTGATTACCTACGGCCTCAGACCAAAACAGACATAACTCATCAGAGTAAAGGGGCCGAACGGAAGCAAAAATTTAAAACTTTGTCCATAGAGCCGTGCTTATATGCACAACAAACAAACCATACTCATATACGTTAATAACCCACATCAAAAGTACAGTAGCATAAACTTCTTTACAGACAGGATCATCTAAACTGAGCCAACCCATAACCGACTATATACAAATATACACAAGGTCCTCGCCAACAAGACAAAACGTAAGTGCATAACAAAATGGCAAGGATGGGTCTCGTGCGTGAGACACAAGGCGGGCTCTCCAAAACTCGTGTTGTTCATGGCAGACTTCACTGGGGCTGGGTTTGGACTTCTCTTGGCTCACCTACAAACACATGAATGAGCGTGAGCGATAGCCCAGTGAATAACATCAAATACAGAAGTTACATAGCAATGTAGAACAACAGATTCCAAATGGCCTTGGGCCCAATTCATATTCCTATTCAACAGATATATACATATAACTATACAAATTTCAAATCAAGTGACTTGTAGTTTCAACATTATGGCCTTTGGCCCATTCAGATTTCCATTTACGTCAAAACGGCCTTCGGCCCACTCATTTATGTCAAAACGGCCTTCGGCCCACTCATTCATGTCAAAACGGCCTTCGGCCCACTCATTCATGTCAAAACAACCTTCGGTCTATTCATTCATGTCAAAACGACTTCGGTCCATTCATATAAGTCAAAACGACCTTTGGTCCATTCAATTCTAGTCAAAACGACCTTCGGTCCATTCAATTCTACCAAAACGACCTTCGGTCCATTCAATTCTATCAAAACGACCTTTGTCCATTCAATTCTATCAAAACGACCTTCGGTCCATTCATTCTATCAAAACGACCTTCGGTCCATTTCATTATTCGTGTCAGACTTTTGTCCACAATCCCAATTAGCAACTCATAAAGCTTATAAGGGAATAAACAATTGGACATTCACAAGCATTCGAATATCGATATTACTCACAGTGATCGGCTTGTGGATTTGCCCTGGAGCTTGACCCTACACATTTCATGAACACAAAAGGGTCACTAACAATTCAATCCGTTCCTTAATTCACATATTCCTCTTTAGGCTTTATTCTTATCTCATTAACTCCTTTACGATGCTTAACATATGCCTAAGAGTGATTACAAGTGAAAGAGAATGGAAAACGAAACACAGAACGCATGAACAAAATTTCAGAAAACAGGGTCCCCGCTCGAGCGTGGACTTCCCCGCTCGAGCGGACCCAAGAGGCCTGCAAAAGTACTGGTTACCTCAAAATCACGCTCGAGCGTGAGTTAGAGCGCTCGAGCGGAAGGCCTGTCTACAAAAGCTTCCCGCTCGAGCGTGAAACATCCCGCTCGAGCGAAGGTCCAACTCTGCAAAAAGTGCTGGGAGCACGATTTTCCCGCTCGAGCGTCATGTACCCCGCTCGAGCGGACCTCAAAATTCTGGAAAACCCAGAACTGTGTTCTTGAGCTTCATTTCGACTTTCCAGCCACAATACTTGCATGCAATGACTCAAATCCCAATATAATCATACTAACATGGCACCAATGCGAAATTATAACATTATGGAGCTCAATTTCTTGATTTATCTACATGCATGTCCCAAAATGTGTCAAACTCAACACCAACATAACAAACTCATGCATTCAAGCTCATATCTTCTCAAATTGTACATGCATGTGATGAATTAGCCACATTCTCAACTTAAATAACACAAATGGTGATCTAGACATGAGTTTCCTTTAACCTTTCACATGGATTATACACATTTGTGCTCAAACATGCAATATCAAGGTGATTTCCTACATGCATGCACATATTAAGCTTCAATTCAACAATTACAACCCAATTTCATTTCACCCTTACTCTTGATCACCAAAATAGCTTGAACACACAAAATCACAAACTATAATCCAAGAATTACTCACCTAGAAGCTTTGATCTCCTAAGCTCTAGTCAATTCTTGAGCTAAATCTCCAAGATTTCCAAGCTTTAGGCCAAATTTGCACAATTCTCTCCTCTCTCACTCTAACAGCCGGCCTTGCCTCTCTCTAGAGAGTTGATCAGCCCAGTGAAGTTAAAGGAAGGGAATTGAGTGTAAAATGCCTTTACATAAATCCCCACTCACAATATAATAATAATAATAAAGCAATTTGGCACTATTCATCAATTTAATCGATTTAATCTAACCCGAATCAATTTTTCAATTAAATTTCACCGTAGGTTCTAAAAATTACGCTAATCACAATGGCGTAATCAATTTCGGGTTCTGTGGCCGATAAGGCCCTCAATTTAATTTCCAAAGCAGATCATTCAAACAGATATTCCTACGGTGAACAGATAGAATTTCAAGATCACATTTATTCACATAATGGCACATAAAATCATGCTAAACACATAATCATACTCAAATTAAGGACCAATTAGCATAATACAAAACAGGGGTATCACGGTATGGTTTATGGGTTTATTTTGGAGGCGTTACAGTCTTCCTAAGAACTCACTACAAAACATTTAGGTGGCTTACCAGACCATCAGATTCGTCGGGCACGACAAACACCAAAGGAATTAACCTTTAGAGGATTTTAAAGTTCTCCTGAGACCAAAGCAATTACTATGAAGATAATTTGGTCTGCCAAGTGACAACCTCAATCATCTCTCCTTTCTCAATACCATCCACATAATGTCTCAATCTTTGGCCATTGACATTGAAGGTCCTACCATATTATGGATTTTTAATCTCAACCGCCCCATGCAGAAAGACTTCAATAACCTCATATGGGCCATCCTACCAAGACCGGAGTTTTCCTGGGAGCAAATACAATTTGGCATTGAACAACCACACTTTTTAGTGAAGCTCGAAAGACTTACGAGAAATGTGTTTATCATGAAATGCCTTAGTCCTAGCCTTGTAAATTTTAGAGCTCTCATATGCATCATTGCGGAGCTGCTCTAACTCATTAAGTTAGAGTTTGCGATGGTCACCGGCTTTGGCCATATCAAAATTGAACTTCTTAATGGCCCATAAAGCTTGGTGTTCTAACTCAACGGGGAGATGACACGGTTCACTGAACACAATGCTATATGGAGACATCCCGATGGGTGTTTTATATGCAGTATGATAGGCCCAAAGTGCATTAACCAACCTAGTGGACCAATATTTCCTATCGGGCCTCACAGTTTTCTCGAGGATGTGTTTGACCTCCCTATTAGAAACCTCCACTTGACCACTAGTCTGGGGATAATAGGGAGTTCCAACTTTGTGAGTGATCATGTATTTGCGCACTAATGCCTGGAAGAATTGGTTGCAAAAATGTTTGCCACCGTTCCTAATTAAGGCACATGGGAACTTAAAACGACAACAAATGGTCTCATGGAGGAATTTAACCACAACTTTGTGGTCATTTGTTCTGGTGGCCATTGCCTCAACCCACTTGGAGACATAGTCCACAGCCACCAAAATGTATTCAAATCCAAAAGATGGTGGAAAGGGACCCATGAAGTCAATGCCCTAAACATAAAAAAATCTCGACAATCAAAATAGGATCATCGGCATCATATCTCGCCATGACATAGAGCCCATGCGTTGACAACGCACATAAGCTCTACAAAAGTTATGGGCATCTTTGAAGATAGAGGGCCAGTAGAACCCACATTGTAAAACCTTGGTGGCCATTTTCTGTCCACTGAAATGGTCGCCACATGCATGAGAGTGACAAAAGGTAAGAATGCTATGGGTTTCACTCTCAAGAACACAACGCCGAATCACTTGATCCAGATAATACTTGAACAGTTCCGGGTCTTCCCAGAAATAGTGCTTGACTTGTGAGAAAAATCAGTCTTTGTCTTGCTTAGACCAAGTTTTAGGAACTTGACCAACTGCCAAGTAATTCACTATGTGAGCAAACCACAGGAGGTTCACTTGTGATACCGCAAAAAGTTGCTCATCGGGAAACGAGTCGTGCAAGGCTAAGGGATCACTTGTGTGCTCCATAAAGATTCGAGATAGATGATCCGCAACTACATTCTCGGATCCCTTCTTGTCCTAGATTTCTAGGTCAAACTCTTGAAGGAGTAGAATCCACTTAATCAACCTAGGTTTGGTCTTTTTTTTGGACAATAAGTATCGCAAAGCAGTGTGATCAGTGAACACGATGACTTTAGAACCTAGGAGGTAGGACCGGAACTTATCAAGAGCAAAGACAACGGCTAGTAACTTTTTCTCAATAGTAGTGTAGTTTAATTGAGCATCAGAAAGAGTACGACTAGCATAGTATATAGCATAGGGTGCTCTATTCACCCTTTAGCCCAATACAGCCCCGAAAGCATAGTCCGAGGCATCACACATGATTTCAAATGGGAGCGACCAATCTGGTGATTTCATGATTGGGGCGGTAGTAAGGGCTACTCAAAGTGTTTCAAAGGCTTTAAGACATGCATCATCAAAGATAAGATATATAGCGTTTCTGGTTTAGACTCGACCCATTTTGTATTCTGGACTTAGGTTTCATAGCCTCGTATGGTTGTTCATGTCTTTTTACCTTATTCTTACTTGAGTTTAGCTATTGGGGTGTATCGAGCATGTTTGGAACAGGTTGGTTGCTTAGTTTTCAAACTTTTGTTGCCTAGGATTTTGGTCCTCCACTTGAGCGGCACTTCTTGCGCTCGAGCGGGATTTGCAAACTCTCAGCACTTTTGTAGGTTTACAAAACTACTGGGAGAGTGTATTATACGCTCGAGCGGCGTTTCTTACGCTCAAGCAGGTGGGCACTCGAGCAACTTTTTCTTGAGCTCGAGCATTGATGTGGTGTCTACAAAACTACTAGATGTGTGTATTATGCGCTCGAGCGTCACTTCTTACGCTCGAGCGGAACAATTTATTGTGTCTGACGCTCGAGTGTCACTTCTTGTGCTCTAGCGGACTGTGTGTATATCAGATTGCAGCAACACCTTTTTTACATAACTTTTTCATATCTTTTGTCCCAAAACCCTAGATCTAGAGCCTCTCTCTTTAAAATTCCCCTCCTCTCTACATTTTCACTTAAATCTATTGATCTTTCTACCCACGTGCCTTTGTTAAAAAGGTAGAGCGTCTCAAGAGCTCCGTTTTGATCTGAGTAGAAGTTGGTTTCAGTGTCTTTGAAGTTCCTCCATTGTTACATTGGTTTTCTAAGCTTAAGGTAGGGACTTTCTACACTCTCTCTGTATGGAGCTTAAGACTCTCTCTTTCGTTGTAACCAAGCATAGTCTTGGAAAGCTGTAAGCCTTTAGGGTATTATTTTGTTGATCATTACGTTGGTATCATATGCTATAGATTCAAGGAAGAGCTTATAAATGTATACTGCACGTGTCACTTTTTGTGTATCAAACTCTGATGAATGAAAGAATGTTGTTTAACTTATATTTCAGCTTATGAGATGGGTTTGTTGTATTTATTTTTGGGGCATTACAAGGTGCGTCCTTATCAAGTAAACTATACAAAGGACGGGATATTTTACTAAAGTCTTTGAAGAACCTACGGTAAAAACCTGCATGCCCTAAGAAAGATCAGACTTGATGCACAGAACTGGCTAGAGGAAGGCTTGCAATGAGGTCAACTTCAGCTTTATCTACCTCTATACCTCGAGGGGACACAATGTGTCCCACCACTATACCCTCATGAACCATAAAATGGCTATTCTCCCAACTCAAAATCAGGTTTGCCTCTGTACATCATTCCAACACTCTAGTCAAATTCTTAAGGCATTCCTCAAAAGACGGTCCAAACACTGAAAAACCACCCATGAAAACCTCTAAAAATTTCTCCACTATATTAGAGAAAATGGCCATCATATACCATTGAAAAGTTGCCGATGCCTTACATAGCCCAAAGGGCATGAGCCTATAAGCAAAAATGCCAAAAAGGCAAGTGAACATGGTCTTTTCTTGGTCAGCGGGGTACATTGGGACTTGATTATACCCCGAGGAGTAGCCATCAAGAAAACAATAAAAACCCTGCCCCACTAACCTCTCAAGAATTTGATCAATAAATGGCAAAGGAGAATGGTCCTTCCTAGTCATGGAATTCAATCGCCTATAATCAATACACACTTGCCACCCAGTAGTGGTTCGTGTGGGGACTAACTCTCTTTGCTCATTGTCTACAATAGTGATGCCCGATTTCTTGGGCACCACTTGTGTGGGACTTACCCACTTGCTATCCGAGATGGGGTATATAATACTCGCATCTAACAATTTCAACATTTTTTTGAAAGTTTTTACGAAAGCGACACATCGCTCGCGCTGAAGATAGTGTGGAACCAATCTGGATCAAGCCAGGGTCCTTCTTAGTACTCACACTGACAGGCATGATTTCATTTATTAAAGGCTTAACACGCCTCTCCTCTTCTCAAAAATGATCAAAGTTTCGCAAAACCCGAGGAATTCCTTCATCTTCGTTTTTATCACCGCAGTGTTCAAAAAGGGTTTTTGGAAAAAACATAGGTCATTACAATGATTTTTCAGGGCACATAAGAGCAGGTGGAATGTACCGCTGTCCCATTCAAACTCTCTGGCACAACCAGCCCAAAATTAGTAGTAAGCACGGGAACACGATAGCCACAGCTGTTTCATTCAAAACTTCCAACTGCAACTGGCTCCTCAGTAGAGACAGACTCAAAAGAAAAACAAAAGGGGTAATTACAAAATAAAATGGTGTTTGGGGCAACAACCCCGGAATTACCTGGTATTCTATACAAGGAGACTGACTCGCTACAACAAGACAGACCCTTAAGCAAAAAGGACTGACTCACGACAATGAGACAGACTCAAAACAAAACAAAAGACTGACTCGACACCCAAGCCAGAATTTACGCAGTCGCGGCCGCTCAAAAATGCGTGCCAGACGCCGGATCCAAAAAAAAAAAAAATACCAAGCGTCGCCCGCAGGTGGTTCACTTCCTGATTTACATACTCGCAGTATCGCTATCCTCAAAATTCAGTAGCTGAGTAGTAATGGACTTGGCTGAGGTGGGCGGGAGGATAACCTCGTTGTCGATCAAGTCCTGCACCTCATGACGGAGGTGGAAACAATTGTCGGTAGCATGGCCTGTTTGCTGGTGGTATGCACAGTACTGAGCAACATCATGTGTGGGAGGGAGGTTCTTCGGGAGAGGCCTGGGCTCCAGGGGTTTAAGGTGCCCTCTTTCGGCCAGGATCTGAAGTGCCTTGGACAGAGGCATGTAGAGAGCGTGAAAGACCCAGAGCTCTCGGGGCAGGTACTTTGAAGTCTGAGTATTCTTGCTAGACGCACTAGCGAAAGGATCGGCAGGCACTGCCTTGACTTTTTGATCTTTCCCGGGTGCAGGGTTGGGAATGGGGGGAATTGTTCTGGCGTGACGGGGCCTATCCCGGTTTTCCGACTGACTTGAACTACCCTCAGGTGGAGTGGGAAAAACATCCTCCACAGCTTTTGTCACAACTGCAGATATCTGTTGTTTGTTCATCCCCCCGACTTTCAAAGCCTCGACTGCCCACAGCAGTTGTTCGATGGGATCGGCGTCTGCCTTCATTTTGTCCGTACTTCTGGCCTCAACCTGATCGAGGGTTTGGGTTGATGTTGATACGTCATTGCCATAGTTGGAGGCCATCTCTGGTTGGTTGAGTTCAATCACAATCCGTCCCAACAGCGGGGGCTCCTGGGGTACAAAACTCCCGGCATATGGTGCGGCTGGTGGCGAAGCTGACATTCCGTAAGCGAGATTCGCCACGGACCTCTGGAGATCACCTATCTTCCCCATTAGTTCAAATGTAGTAGGCTCGCGAGCCTGATATAGCTGGGGGGCCCAGACCGGGTGCGCAACAGGCGACCTGGGTGGATGTGGCATATCAACATTGGTTTCACCTTGCAATGTGATTCCTTGATCTAATGCAGCTGTCATAACCACGATCTCTTCCGAATTCTGCGTCATCATAAGTCCTGCCTCAGCAAGAGGGAACACTAGCTATCTTGTATCAGCTCTCTGAACCCTTGAAAGGAAAAAAAACAAGCAGCATTTCAGCCCAAACAGATCAAACACAGGTGCAGCTGAACAACTGTACTCTATTACTGATTACTGTTCCACAGAATCACTGTATCACTGCCCCAAAATACTGAATCGAATACCCACAGATATAACTGATTCTCATAAACTGATACTAGTGCCCTCAGACCCTGATACTCAAACTTGCAAACTGATATGCGCGTTCCTGTAGAGATACACCCTAACAGCACATAGCAAGTGAAAGAGAGCCAAAACACCCCTTATGGTCATGCCTTGACAAGACAAGCCTCCGGCAAACCGTTCAGGAATAGCAGATGGCAAGCACGGTGTCCTAGGCGCACCAATGCAAATGCAATGCAAAGAGACACATAAGCAAAATCAAAACAGGATATCACGAGTTCGAGTCAAGCTCTCTAAGTCCCCAGCAGAGTCACCAGAAACTGTGGACGCGCCCCGAGGGAGGGACTTATGCTACCACAGTTCAGACTCGTTTTTAGTTACAGTTCTTAATCTGAACCAAAGAGTCCAAATCCGGCAAATCGTTTTTGAAAACATATTTTTTTGTAAAGAAGTGCCAAACATGGACTGCTTTGCCAGATACAGAGTCGCTACCTAAATATTTTTAATGGGGGATTTAGGAAACCCTGACTCAGTGCCAAAGGCCACGTGTCCGTCATCACCAAAGTTGCCTCGGCTCGGGAACTTGGGTACGATTGGGGAAGGTCAGCCATGAGCACCCCCTCTCGCCCGTTCCGAAGATCGGCCTCTACTAACCGTGATATCCTATTTTGAAAACGTTATGTGTTCTTATTCTGTTTAATTAGCTAGAATTACTATGTGATGCGCACAACACAAAAGTATAGACTAGATTGCCTAATTTGGAATGAAACATTACATATCCGTTTGTTTGGAAAATGCTTTGGAATTTGCTACTCGTAAGTAGGCTAAAATACGGATTTCAATGAGTGGTTCCAACTCAAACAATCCAACCTTCACCCACAGGCATTCAGGCAGTTTATATCACATAAGCATCTAGCCACATGGTAAGCATGCTGTCATGTTAACATTCACACTCATATGAAATGCTAAAGCGTAAAATACTTACATCGTACTCCGAGCCAAAACAAAGGACATGTTAGCAATCATGCATGATCCAAGTCCATGTTAAGTGGCTAATGCAACGCATACAGAATGTCACTAGAATAGGCTCAGCTAATCTAAGATGACATGTGAAAATGCACAGATAGCATGTATTCAAGTTAGATTTGAAATACTATGCATTTAGCATGATGCGCCGAGCCCGGTGCATGCAATACTGATGAATGATGCACGCATGCATAGCATAGAATATGCTAAAGTAAACATGCCCTAATACTAACCATCAAAGCAGGTAAGTAAAAGGGAGAAAGAAGTGGAGGTTGGAAGACATACACACACTCACCCACACTTATTACAAATTTGCCCTCGCTCGGAGGGACCAAAAGAATAATACAATTCGAATAATGAATTAACTATCCTAGCTAATTAGTTATTACAGACCGACTAAATTAATTAAGCAAATTAATTAATCTAAGAAAACAATAAACAGCAGCCTCAGGGAGAGGGCTCGATGCATGCGCGCTCGGTTTATCCGGAAATCCACTATCATGCTCAAGATGCCTCTGTTTTCCCTGCTCTGCTCCTCTGATGATTGCCAAAGTCTCAGGGTTGCTTCTCTGAGTACTGTGAGATACCACCGGCTGAAGGAGAACACCACCGGCCATATAGAATGGTCACCGGCCACAACTTTGATCCATCGGCCAACAATGGTGGCCGGTCGGCACTGAATGTGGCCGGCCGGACAAAAGTTCCTGCAGAACCTGGTTTGACAGCAGCAGAGGGCAATACTTGGCATGGCAATGCATTTCAAGCAATGTATGCATCAATCATATCCCTTATCATGTTTATGACTCCAAGGGACATGGACATCGATTCTCGGACCACCAATCACACATTTCCATGCATGATGGCCAAAAGAATCAAGTATGCATTTTCAATTTCAAATGAATGCAAACCAAATAAACACACAAGGAGGCCCAACCTCTATCATACTCATTTCAAGAGGTCAAGTGTGCATGCCAATGCAATGCAATCTAAGCATGTTAACTAGGCGTGCAACATGGCAATGTAAATGAGCAGGCAAGACATGCAAGGTATAAAACAATGCAACTAACAAGTATGCAAGGCATAATGTGGGTATTCAAGCATGCAAGCAAGCATGTGACTTCATTCAATGATGCAAGTTCAAACATGCAACAAATCACCAATATGCTACAACATACAAGAAGCATATGCAACAAGCAAAGAGATGGACTTAAACATGATTTAGACAGCCCTAACTAGGCCTAAAACATTGACCAATGCTATGGAAGTGAGGTCCAAAACACACACACACATGCATGCACACAAGGTCCAACACTTAGGCACCAAAGAGCAACTTTTAAGCACACTTAAAAGAGGCTAAGCATGGACTAAATACATGCAATATAAGCTCTGAAATCATGTTAAGATGGTGTCAAACCAAGCAAACAAGATAGGGTAAACATACAACTATGGTCCAAAACTTAAGGCTAACAAGCCAAAATACAAAGGAGCTAAGCCATGCAAGCCTTGGTCGACAAAAAGAGCCAAGGACAGAGCTTAAACATGGCAAAACAAGTGCAAAAGCTTCACAAAGCTAGGCCTAATACATGCTTGAATAAGGGTTAAAACCTAGATGCATGTTAAGGCAACAAAATGGCATTACAAGGCATGTATGCTAAGCAAGCATGGTGTACCAAAACCAACTAAAAACAGAGGCATATTATGACATAATAAGCACAAAAATCAGCTAAGGCATGGCCAACACACACTTAAACATGGTGCTCCCTCAAGAGGCAAAAATGGTCCTTTTCAAGGACAACAAGGAGAGGGGGTAGCCCTCTCCTTCCTAGGACCTCAAGGCACCATCCTCACCTCTAAAATCCCTCAAGATTTCAGTGGTGAAGAGGCCCAAACATTATGGTCCCGGAGCTCACACAAAATAGCACAAAACAAGGGCCAAACAAGGCTTAAGAGGGGTCAAACAACCCCAAAGCTTAAAACACTCTTAACAAACTATTTAGAGGCCTTAAAAATAGCACTTTTATGTGTTATATGTAAAGCCAAAAAACAGCTGCAAGATCGGTAGAAAAGCTTTGCAAAAATGGGGAATAAAGGGACAAGCTTCTTACCCTTGAAGACCCTCTTCAACAATGGAGCTCCAGCAGCTTCTTTAGGTTGAAACCAGCTCCAAAACTCTAAAAACAACCCTCAAGGGCCTCAGCTCCAAGAGATGGTGTGATGGTGGGTGTTTGTGAGCAAAAATGAGACAAAACACACACAAGAGAGAGAGATGGAGATAGGATATGAACCAAACCCTAACCCTAGAACTCAAACCCTAAAAATGGCTGTCTAAAATGTCTAACCTCTAAAACAAGAGAGAAGCCCTCTCTCTATAGAGCTTTTTGTCTTGTAAAGCTTACAAGACAAGCTTCAAAAGAGAGAGATCCCTCCATACACGTGTATGGAGGGGAGCCAAATGCATGCCAGCTGTGAGAAAATATCTGCAAAAGCAGATGCACAGTAGTCGGCCGGGCAAAGATGCAATTGACCAAAAAAAGATAGCCGGCCGGCCATCTATAGTGCCGGCCGGCCAAACATTTGGCCGGTGGCCTCAAGCCCTGGCCGGTGATGGGTGGGCATGGTCTACAAGCCCTACCCTGCCTCTCAAAGGCAAAACACAAGTGTTTGGTGCAAAACCAGACACAAAACAGTCGAGTCGAGAGATCCTGAGGCAAGGCGCGTAGCCAAGACCTCCGGGAACTCAAGATGGACACAAACATGGATGATCACCGAGTGTTCAAGCGGTGACGTCCAAGTCTTGAGGACGGTTAAAAATGGGGTGTCTACAATGATGCATGCACATGGAGGGATCTATCCCTTTCAAATCAACACCGACCACCCTATAGCACTTCGATGTGCACAAGAACACTTATGTATGACTTTCCTACTCTGCAGTTAAGTCAGATGCTATGATGACTGGTAAAGTATGCTTTGGCCCTAAAAATGCATATTTGAGTGTGGTCGAGAGTGGCTTCAACTCAAGTGTAGGTGGTGTGACTAGGGATGGTATGGCAGGCTCTCTAGATAGAGGAGGAAGGGACTCAAACCGGGCTTTCCACGGAGGGAAATTCGGCGTAGAGGAGGAATTAAGTAAGGCATTCATCTCCTCAACTGACCCGTTAATATCAAAATCCTCAAACCCAAAATGAGCTAGACAAGTCTCTAGAGGGTCCTCTACAAGAATGGAGGGTAAAGCCTCCTCCACAATCCCATCCACAACATCCACAAATAAACACTCCTCTCTTTCATGGGTTGTTGGGATCCTTGGAAAACATTGAGTTTCACTTGCATTTTTCAAATGAAACATCTATAACCCCGGTGCGACTATTTATGCATGCATTGGTCGTAGCCAAGAAAGGTCGGCCTAAGATCACCAAGATTTGTTTCCTAAAGATGGCTACCAGTTCCACATCTAAAACCAAAAAGTTAACAGGAAAATAAAACCTATTGACCTTTACTAGCACATCCTCAATCATACCACGTGGCACATTAAGGGACCGGTCAGCCAACTGGAGAGTAACAGTAGTGGGCTTCAACTCGCCAAGCCTGAATTCTTCGTACATAGAGTATGGCAACAAATTGACACTTGCCCCTAAATCTCACAAGGCTCTATCAATGAAATGATCTCTTATAATGCATGCAATGGTTGGGGCACCCAAGTCTTTAAGCTTAGGAGGTGTGTCATTCAATAAAATGGAGCTTACTTGCTCCGTGAGTACGATCTTTTAGGATACGTGTGTCCTAGATTCACGCTTTTGCGTACAATGGTCCTTCAAAAATTTAGCATAGGAGGGTACTTACTTAATTGCCTCCAACAGGAGGAGATTGATTTTAACTTGTTTAAACACCTCCATCATTGCTTCCATGGATGTCGCCTTTTTATTAAAAAGGGACGGTGTATCAAGGCATTAGGGAAAGGGTGCGTTAGGCACATATGGTGCTTTAGACTCATGTGAAGTACTAGGGACTAAGTCATCCCCCTTAGGTATTTCTCCCTCACCCTTGCTCTCATTGAGTTTACCATCGTGGTCACCCTTTTTAGCCCTAGTTGCATCAGACGTAACTGGCCGAGGCTCTAACTCTCTCGCACTTCTCAAAGTGATCGTCGCTTGCACCTGTTCATAGTGTTTTCCATTCCCACTCGACCCTTTTACCTTATATTGACCCTTAGGGTTGGCCACCGTCTGACTCGGTAATTTTCCTTCATCTCTCCTATTCATGTTATTAGCTATTTGACCTAATTGGGCCTGTAGCTTGGCAATAGAGTGAGTATGGAAGTGAACTACTGGTGCTAACCCTTTAAGTTTTGAGAGAACTTCTAATACCTGAGTCTCAAAGGCAGAGTTGCCTTGAGGAACAGACAGGGGTTGTGGTTACCGGTAAGGTTGTGGGGTTCGGTAAGGTCATGGTGGTCGATAAGAAGATTGGTTGGCAAAATTATTAAAATTCTACCTTTGTGGTGGAGGATTGTAAGAAGTGCCTTGTGAAGGAGGCCTCCATGAAAAATTAGGGTGATTTCTCCATCCCAAATTGTATGTGTTGGAATATGGGTTATTACCTAGGTTGGAGAATCCTTGAGCCGCATTTACATGCTCTTAGACTAATTTCGGAAATTGTGATGCCGAAGGGCACTCACTCAAGTCATGACCAGAGATCGCACAAATAGCACATGCCTCGTGAAATTGAGGCTGATCTTGCTGTGTAGGGGCATGTCCCACAGCTAACAATTGGTCTCTTTTGTGGGACAATGCCTCTACTTGTTGGGCTAACTTTAGGTTTTGCCCTACCTCATAAATGCCCCTCTTTTCGGGGCTCCAACTACCACTGCCGGTGTCACGCCCCAAAATTTAAACAATTAAATATTAAATTTGAACTAAACCCCAATCAATATTCCATCATCCAAATCCTAAGGGTAAAACAAAATCTAAACGTTCTTGTCTCCATAAGGTTTAAATAAATTTCCATGCTAAAAAGATTACAAGGGATTAAAAAAAACTAACAAAACGCCAACCAAACTATCTAACACAATTTCATTACTATGCAATACCTCCAACATTAAAGTAACAATAAATAATCAAAACAATTTAAATAATGTAAAGTTACAAACCATGCCAAATTATCAAAATACTAAGGTCAAAATAATAATAATAATAAATACAAAAACTAATATGAACCCTAAGCTCAAGAAAACAAAAGAAGTCCAAAAGACATATCTAACAACTATAGTTATTTCTCGTCACCACCGTAGCCCCAACTAATCCTGCAAAGGAAGCTCGGCCGCGCTCAAATAGAACGCACCTAAGTTGTCAAGAGACAAAACGGGCCAATCTATAGGTATACTGGTATGAGTACAAGATTTAACACCCACGTATCCACTAGACACAAATAAAAGTATATTTAATTCTTATTACGGGACATGGCAAGTAGTTTCACCCGCACCGAGACGAAGGGATAGTTTCCGAGATACAGTGACATTTAATTTCTTAGCCGTACACAACTAAATATAAATTGAGTATAAAATAAGCAAAATAAAAATAAAAATATGGCGGGTGAGCCCTACATAAAAAACTAGTAAGACCCACCATTCTGCAAAAAATAAAGTTAGTATAATTTAATCATAAGTAACTTGTTGAATAAGCATAAAAATGCACTGTTCATGCTTAAATAATTCGAATTGATCAAAACTCAAAGAACAAAAGTTGTACATAATGAAATTTCCTAAAACTTAACAAGTTGAGAGAAAAACTTGATAGAAGATCCTAGACGGAATTCAACCGAAAAATCTGAAGCTGAAAACGAAAAGAAACTACCGTAAGATGATTTTTTTTTTTTTTTTTTAAAAAGGTCAAAACACAAAAAGTGTTCAGAATAATGTTTTACTACAGTTTACACGAAACCAATAAAAATGAGCTCGTTTCGTGGGTTAAAACAGTATCTAAAATCTACATTGCTAAAATGAATAAAACTATTATAACCAAGATCATCCGATTACAAGTTCTAATCGATCTTTTTAGTAAAAATTTAAACACAAAAGTTGTCTAGAATCACATATATATGTCTATGCTCAAATTTTATAATTTATCGAGGTCGTTTATTATTTTTCAAGATGTACAAATCAATACAATTCACATTATAACAATAAACTCATATTTAATTCTTTGTATCTTAACTCCACTACTTAGACCCTTCACTTTCGGCCTACACATATATCCCATGTGCCTCCCGTATACCTAACACCGCTTTGAAGCCAAACTTGCACAGGGATATCGTCCCATATTTGACCCACACTCCCCGGATGGTTAGCATATACGTACGCGAGTAAATCAAAGCACTTGTCTACTCTTGAGAACGAGGCAACAATATATATATACACAACCTCTCAACTACTTATGAGAACAACATAATAACGCCAAGCATAAGGCATTCAAATAAATCTCATAATCCTCACTTTTTTTTTTTTATACACTCTTTCTCACCAACACTCAAATAAAACAACAATCCATGAAGCCATGGTATAGTGTAAGGAATTTATCTATGGTGCCTAATTTATTTTAATTTCATATAACCATGAGTGTGATTATAACCATAAAATAAATACATATAAAAACCATAAACCTTGCATACACAACTAATCAAAATAATTAAAAATCAATCCATCATCTTCATGTAAACACAATATCAAACCAACATCAAATAAATAAAAATAAATAAATAATAACAACACAATAAACATAAATCAAGGAAAGTGGGTTTTGCACTCACAATTATTTTTGAAGATCAAAGAAATATTTGAAGAACTAATGGAGCCACCAAAACAAAACCCTAACCCTTTTTTTCTTCTCCACTCCTCTATCCCGTCGTCTCTTTTTTTCCCTCAGAAATTCTGTACATACACAAACACTCTCTTCCATTTTTCTTTGATTAATCTCTCTCTCTCTCTCTCTCTCTCTCTCTCTCTCTTCTCACTCTCTCCCATGGCTGCTGCTCCCCTTGGAAAACTTCCACACGCACACTTTATGATTAAACCTAGGTCTAATAGATTATACCTAATTTACTATTATATTTATATCCTACAAATATAACATAAATACAACATATATAAATATGATATATATATATATTATCAATATACAAAGCACCCTTTTTTTTATATATAACAAATATAAATATATAAATATTCAGATTATATATAAGTAAATTACACATTAAATTCTCATATATCCACGCAATTAATGAAGCCAAAAAAACAAAAATAAAGTAATAATAATAAATAATGACTTACGAAAAATTAGGGTCGCTACAATATACACACCTCAAAAGAATCTCGTCCCGAGATTCAATAGGAGAAAGTAGTTAGCAAAAAGTTCCGGGTGCATACGCCAAACTTTCTCTTCTAATTTCCAAGTGATATCATTCTCATCCTCGCTCCATTGCCCTTTAACCAAGTGCACTTTCTTGCACCGCAACTGCTTTACATCCTGTCTAGAATAGTAACCGGTCGCACCACATACGTGAGATCATTACTAATCTCCAATTCTTCTGGTGATAATACTAATCTCCAATTCATCCGGGGAAGGCCAATGTGGTGGCCGATGCCCTTAGCAGGAAACCTGTTCGTGACGTCGCTAGTATCGCCATCCGGGAATGGGAAATGTTGGGTGCACTTGGGGAGTTTGATTTGCTTCTAGGCGAATCCGTTGAGGCTGCGTCCTTATTTTCTGTTGTTGCGCAGCCTGCACTTGTGACTAGAGTGTTAGAGGCACAGAGAGGTGACCTTGAGGTAGATTCCCTTCGAGAGAAGATCTCCAGTGGGAAGGTTGAGAAGGGTTTAACGGTGTATCCCGACTTGAGTGTGAGATACCGAGACCGTTTGTTTGTGCCGGAGTCTTGCCGAGAGGAAGTACTCTGAGAGTTTCATCATTCACACCTTGCGGTGCATCCGGGAGGCACTAAGATGTATCGGGACTTGGGTCGCCAGTTTTGGTGGCGGGGTATGAAGAGAGATGTGGCAGCTTTTGTGTCTAAGTGCCTTACTTGTCAGCAAGTGAAAGCCGAGCATCAGAGGCCAGCGGGTTTGTTGCAACCCTTGCCTATTGTCGAGTGGAAGTGGGAGCATGTCACTATGGACTTCGTTGTAGGTCTTCCGAGGACTCAGCGGGGTAGTGATGCTATTTGGGTGGTTGTAGACCGGTTGACTAAGTCGGCGCACTTCATTCCTATGCGCGTGAGAGATTCGGTAGATCATCTTGCCGACTTATATATTCGGGGCATAGTGAGGTTGCACGGGGTCCCAGTGACGATCGTCTCAGATAGAGATCCTCGTTTTACTGCCAGGTTGTGGCAGAGTTTGCAGAGTGCCTTGGGCACTAAGTTGACCTTTAGTACAGCTTATCACCCTCAGACTGACGGGCAGTCCGAGCATACTATTCAGATCCTTGAGGATATGCTTCGGGGTTGTGTCCTTGACTTTAGTGGGACTTGGGAGAGGCACTTACCATTGGTGGAGTTTGCCTACAACAACAGTTTTCAGTCTAGCATCGGTATGGCACCGTTCGAGGCCTTGTATAGCTGACCTTGTAGGTCTCCGGTTTGTTGGGCCGAGGTGGGTGACGCACCTTTGTTGGGCCCGGAGTTGGTTAGAGAGACGACGGAGAAAGTTGAGCTTATCCATAGGAGGCTTGTTACAGCCCAGAGTCGTCAGAAATCGTATGCTGACCGTAGGAGGAGACCGTTGGCGTTTGAGATAGGTGATCATGTCTTTCTGAAGATATCACCCAGGCGGGGGTTAATGAGGTTTGGAAAGAGTGGGAAGTTGTCCCCTCGGTTTATTGGTCCTTTTGAGATTCTTGAGAGGATTGGCGAGGTCGCTTATCGTTTAGCTTTACCGCCACAGTTGTCCGGAGTTCATGACGTGTTTCATGTGAGTATGCTTCGGAAGTATGAGCCGGATCCATCACATGTGTTGGATTGGACCGACTTAGAGGTAGATGAGGATGCCTCGTCTGAGGAGAGACCGGTTCAGGTCTTGGATAGGCGAGATCTAGTCCTGCGTGGCAAGACCATTCCTTTGGTGAAGATTTTGTGGAAACATCACGGAGTGGAGGAGGCCACTTGGGAACGTGAGTTGGAAGTCCGCGAGAAATATCCGGACCTGTTTGTGGATGTTTGAACATATGTTATATATATTGATGTATTGTTGAACTTTAAGATCATTATACATGTCTTAAGTTGTAAAACATGGTGCATGTTTTAGTTAATGAAAGTAGTTGGAAACTTGCCTCAAATGGAGGTTAGTGTAACATTGTATATGTTGAATATGTAGTAGAAATAGAAATGTATCATGATTGTTGCTTATGATATGAATTGTGAACCATGTATGTTGGAGATGGTTAAAATGGAAAGAAAATGCATGTTGAAATATATGTATTGTGAAATGCCTCTTGATAAGAGATGGAATGGCCGGTAATGGGTCAAGTTGTTGAATGTTAAAAATGTAACATTGTTTAAAAGGGAGGAAAAACCTGTTTTTGAAAACTTGTGCCTAATTTCAGGGATGAAATTCTTTAAGGGGGGGAGGTTATAGCGATTCCGGGTTTACCCTTGTTGTACAGTGATCCGGACACGTGTCCGTTGATGTTGGTAGTTGATTATTATCTTGTTTACATCCTTTCCTACTTTGTATTTGAGTTATAGGATGTGTTGGGCAGGTTTTGTTACAAATTGGTTTGTGTTGGGAGCCAAGTGTTGCTGCCCAGATTTTTGGACCTTCGCTCGAGCGAGGAGTCGGTCGCTCGAGCGAGAGTTGACTTTTGTGTCTGGTGGCTCGAGCCAGGTATTCTTCGCTCGAGCGTACGTCTGCGTCTCAGTTGGACCTGAGAGCTGTAGTTTTTGGCTCAAGCGAGCTTTACTTCGCTCGAGCGAGATCAGTGTTTTAGATCCTTCGCTCGAGCCAGGGTTTCTTCGCTCGAGTGAACGACTGCGTTTGGTGCTGGACCTGAACACTGTGATTTTTGGCTCGAGCGGTCTGGTTGTCTTTCGCTCGAGCGAGCATTTTGTCGATCGAGCGTGCTTTTAAGTTTTTGGCTCGAGCGAGACTTTATTGGCTCGAGCGAGGGTTTTCTGTGTCTGGTCGCTCGAGCGACAAAGTCTTCGCTCGAGCGAGCCTGTTTATATCAGTTAGCAACAGCCGAGTTAAACATCATTTTTTCAAAACTTTCTCATCTTCAAACCCTAGATCCGAGACCTTCTCTCTCTAGACTTGCCTTCTCTCTAAGAAATCATCTCCTTCTAGTGTGAATCTACCCTTGGTGCTTTGTTAAAAAGGTAGAGGGTGTTGAGAGCTTCGATTTAATCTGAAAATCTTTGGGTTTGGAGCACGTTGGGTTTTGGTCTTCATCTCCTCTTTGGCTCAAACTTCGAGGTAGGGATACCCTACTCCTCTTTATGAGCTTTGTCTTTAAATTTTAGCATTTTGATATATTGGGAGTTGTTGTGTAATTTTGGAAAACTTTGGGCCGTTGTGTAAATTTACAAAGGTTGGGCTTCAATTGTAATAAACCTAGATGCATGTTTGGCATAGAGAAATGGACCCTAAGGGTTATAATGTTAATTATGGAAAATGTCCTAATTACATTGGTGAATTAATTTGTATAATTAATTATGAGAAATGAGGAATTGATGTGGAAATGTTGATTATATAGATATCCATTGTTGCATTTATATTCTGTATAGAAATAACTGCTTTGGGCTATCGGTGGAGGATAGTCTTGATTGTTGTACACAATGCATGATGATTAGGCAAACTAAAACTAATCATTGAAATATGTCATTGGTATGACGGTTAAAAGAATACATTAACTTTATGTATTGATTTGGATGTGTATAATTATGTTTATATGCATTGTGTTGTGTTGGAGAAGATAGGGGATGTACTCCACAGTTGATAGGGGATGATGGGGATGGACCTCTAAACCGGATATTGTTTGGGAGGAGATAGGGGATGGACTCCATAGATAGAGCTCATATGCTTATCTAGTGATGTGTTGACACAGCTCATATGCGTGTCTTTGGAAATGTGATAGTGCTCTTATGCATATCTATTTATGTGTTAAGATAGCTAGTATGCTTATCTAATATGAAATGGGAAAAAGTGTAATATGAGTTACCGCCTCATCTAAGTTGTTTGGCCAGGTTCTGAGCCATGGTTATAAATTGAGAATTGAAAGGAAAAGGAAAACGAAACTGTAAAGTGTTATAAGTGGAAGTACCAGTGTTGGCCACCTATCAACTGCTAATCTTTAGTCATTGTTCATATTTGGTTTAGTGTATTTCTACTGGGCTATGGCTCACCCTATATGGGAATATCATTTTCAGGTACAGGTAGCATGCCACCTCCAAGGACATAGTTTGGGAAGCTAGAGGCAGGCAGACTTTTTGTTGTTTTTCTTTCTGATGTATTACATGTAAATTCAAGCCAAGGGCTTAATGTGTAAATGACTTAGTACTCTCATTTTTGTAACCAAGTGTTAACTTGGAAAGCTGTAAGCCCTTAGGGCATTTGCTTTTGTTGTTAACATGTAATACTTTTTGTAATGAAACTCTGATGAATAGAAGAATGTGGATCTTTTATATATCAATGCATGTCTATTTTGTGGGTTTAATGTTACTATTTTGAGGGTGTTACAGGAAGGGTCTTGCACACACTTCCGCAATAAAGATACATAGAACACATTATGAATCATAGCTAAAGCAGGTGGTAGAGCTAATTTGTAAGCCACATTACCAATCCTCTCAGTGATCTCGTATGGTCCCACAAATATAGGTGCCGACTTTCCCTTCTTTCCAAATCACATGATGCCCTTCATCGGTGAGGCCTTCAAAAACACAAAATCTCCAACATTCAACTCAACCCCCTTACGTTTTCTATCAGCGTAACTCTTCTGACGACTCTATGCAGTCTTAATTCATTCCCGAAAAATATTCACCTTCTCTGTGGTCTCTCTCACCAACTCTGGCCCTAACAACAGCGCATCTTCTACCTCTATCCAACAAGCAGGTGATCGATATGGCCTCTCATACAAAGCCTCAAAAGGTGCCCTGATACTTGAGTGATAACTATATTATAAGCAAACTCTACCAATGGCAAGTGTTCTTCCCAACCACCACTAAGATCGAGGACACAAGCTCTCAACATATCCTCTAAGATCTGATTTACCCGCTCAGTTTGCCCATCCGTTTGAGGATGATAAGCCGTGCTTAGGTCTAACCTAGCACCCAAAGCATGCTGAAAACTCTCCCAAAACTCAGCCACAAACAACAAATCACGATCCGAAAGTATAGAAATTGGCGTGCCATGAAGTCGCATCACCTCCCGAATATACAGCCTAGCCAGTTTATCTGCAGTTCAGTGAGCACTGATAGGAATAAAGTGAGCAGACATGGTGAGTCGATCTATTATCACCCAAATAGATTCATTGCCTAGCTTAGACCGCGACAATCCATCTACGAAGTCCATAGAGATGTACTCCCATTTCCAAGTAAAGATCTCAAGAGGCTGCAAAAGTCCAAACAGTCGTTCGTATTCTGCCTTAACCTGTTGACACACACAACATTGAGAAACATACTCTCCTACGTTCTTCTTCATACCTTCCCACCAAAACATCCTCTTCAAGTCATGATACATCTTAGTTCCACCAGGGTGAATGTTATATCGGGATCTATGGGCATCATCCATAATCTCTTTCCTCAATTCAACAATGTTAGGTATACACAACCTGCCCCTGAATCGTAATCCCCCATCGGAGTCCACAGACCAATCAGTAGGACAATCATCGATCAAATCCATTACAAGGCCATCGAGCTTGTTGACGAGGAACCCATCTAAATACTACATCTGATGAACTTTATCTAGTAACATCAGCTGCACGGTCAAACTACCAATGTATGCCCTCTCAACACTCTCTATTGGTTAAACATCATGCACCGAAATTAACTCCAAGGACTTCTATTCCTGAATCATCAAAGAAGCTATAATCCCATGTTGTCGACTAAGTGCATCTGCAACCACATTTCCTTTTCCTGGGTGGTAAAGGATCTCGAAATCATAACTACTGATGAATTCAACCCACCTTTGTTGCCTCATGTTCAACTCTTTTTCATAAAAAAGATATTTGAGGCTCTTGTGATCTGTATATAACTCAAAACGCTCCCTAAACAAGTAGTGTCGCCACACTTTAAACGTAAAAACAACTGCTGCCAACTCTAAGTCATGAGTAGGGTATCATCTCTCATGAAGTTTTAACTGTCAAGAAGCATAAGATACAACCTTCTGATGTTGCATCAACACACATCCCAACCCAGTTCCACTGGCATCAGTAAACACAACTTTTCCCCTTGTATTGGTATAGTTAACACTAGTGCTGTAGTCAAACGCTGCTTTAACAGCTGGAAAGCTCTCTCACAATCATCTGACCATAAGAACTTCACATTCTTATAGGTCAACTTGGTCATGGGTGCTGCAATAGTGGAAAACTTCTCTATAAATCTCTTATAATAGCCGACTAATCCTAAAAAAACTCCTCACCTCTGAAGGATTTGTAGGCTGCTTCCATTCTTTGACTGCAACAACTTTCTTAGGATCTACTACTATCCCCTGATTGGACACAACATGTCCCAAAAACCGAACTTATTTCTTCCAAAAGTGACACTTACTGAACTTAGCGTATAACCGTTGCTCCCTCAAAGTCTGCAACATGACTTTCAAGTGTTCTCTATGCTCTTCCTCATTCTTAGAATACACCAGGATATCATCTATGAAGATAATCACAAACTTATCTAGATATAGTTGGAAAATTATGTTCATCAAGTCCATGAAATAAGCAGAAGCATTGGTCAACCAAAAGGCATTATAGGAAATTCGTACAACCCATACCAGATCTGAAAAGCAATAAGCAGTGTACTTTCCTCTGACACACCCATCTGATGGTAACCCGTTCCAAGATCAAATTGGGAGAACACGGCTGCTCCATTCAACTGATCAAACAAGTCATCAATTCTAGGTAACGAATACTTGTTCTTGATAGTCACCTTGTTAAGCTCTTTGTAATCTATGCACATGCAGAGAGTACCATCTTTCTTGAAGACAAAGATTGCGGGTGCTCCCCACGGGGAGTTACTTGAACGTATGAACCCTTTCTGAAGCATCTCTTCCAGCTGCTTCTTTATCTCCACAAGCTCCTTAGGCGCCATTATGTATGTCGCTTTAGAAATTGATGCAGTTCCTGGCATTAAGTCAATGTGAAATTCTACTACCCGTCAAGGTGGAGGTCCAGGTATCTCCTAAAATACATTCTCAAACTCACGTACCATATCTACCTCACTAATATCCTACTTAGGGATTTCTACCGAGCACAGAAAGCCATTACCGACTCTTCTCTATTGCTAGAAGTGTAGGTAAGCCGTGGCATACCTAGAATAACTATATTCTCAGTCTTTCCAGCACAATCTAGAGTCACAAAGTGTTTTCGTAGCCAATCCATACCCAAAATAATTACAAACCCCTCAAACCCTAAAACAATTAGATCCACATACAAGACTCTACCCGCAAAGTCAATCTCAAAATCTTTACACATCTCATAAAGAGTAACTACCCCTCCTAAAGGGGTCTCAACATGAATAGGTCTAGATAAGGAGGTAGTTACAAGGTGTTCTCTTTCTACAAATTGTCTAGATATGAAAGAATGAGAGGCACTAGTATCAAAAAGTACTCTAATGGGTTCTTGAAAAAGATTAAAGATACCTTCCAGCCATCACCTTCAAGTTAAACACACAAAATAGAATTCGTTCATAAATACTTAGAATAAATTCAACCACCAAACTAAACTAGCTAACCCATGTTTCCATAATTCGAGGATCACCTAAACTCTCACAAGTCTAGGGTAACCTAGAGCTCTGATACAAAACTGCCACGGCCCAAAATTTGGACAATTAAATATTAAATTAGGACTAAACCCCAATCAATATTCCATCATCCAAATCCTAAGGGTAAAACAAAATCTAAACGCTCTCGTCTCCATAAGGTTTAAATAAATTTCCATGCTTAAAAGATTACAAGGGATTAAAAAAAACTAACAAAACGCCAACCAAACCATCCACCACAATTTCATTACTATGCAATACCTCCAACATTAAAGTAACAATAAATAATCAAAACAACTTAAATAATGTAAAGTTACAAACCATGCCAAATTATCAAAATACTAAGGTCAAAATAATAATAATAATAATAAATACAAAAACTAATATCAACCCTAAGTTCAAGAAAACAAAAGAAGTCCAAAAGACATGTCCAATAACTATAGTTATTTCTCGTCACCACCGTAGCCCCAACTAATCCTACAAAGGAAGCTCGGCTGCACTCAAATAGAACGCACCCAAGTTTGCCAAAAGGCAAAACGAGTCAATATACAGGTATACTGTAACGCCCCAATTTTCACGCCCAAATGATAATACAATAATCATGACTCTTTAAAGTAAAACTGAAAATAAATCCCACTCTTGCATTTCATGATACCAATAGTCTTCATGCGATAATACATTTGCTTCAAATCAAAATAACATAAACAAATAAATACCCTCATGGGTTTACAAGTTTCCAAAGCTAAGGCCCGGTTACACAAATCGGTTATTCAAACCCACACAAATATAGCCCTTGGTTTATAAAACAGAGTCACGCAAAATGAGAGCATTGTACTCCCAACACACACACTTCCACGCCTTCAGTTAGGCGGAATCACCACATCTTTCCTGCACAAAAATCCCATAGGGTGAGCATAACGTCCAGTAGAGAATTCTTAACAAAGTATATACATTTTACACAAGTCTCAAAAGATGGAATGTTTATGCCATGCCATGCGTTTTTTAAAGTAAAACACGCCTTCATCTTTTGAAAACCAACATGCTCAATGATGTCATGCCATTTCAACTGCTCAACATTTATCAAATTTTATTTGAGGGGCGGTAAATACAACTTTGGTAATCCCTAGGTCAGTGTTTGCAAGTAGACTATAAAAGTACTACCAATTTGTCATTTTTACCAGTATCAACTGGAAGGCTCGACACCTCTAATCTGTCATTTTTACCAGTATTGACTGGAAGGCTCGACACCTATTCTCTACACTACTTTTCAAGACTTACCACTGTATTTACCCCAAAACCATTTCATGAAAACTTGTTTCTCAACATTCATTTCTCAATGCAAGTTTTCAAATCAACTTTCAAAGTTCAATGTAATCGAATGAATTGATATGCCAATGCAATGATTAATAATACAATGCAATTATTCTTCCACTTTCAATACTCCCACACAATATTCCCATTGTGATCAAAATTCTCATTTCTCACTTCAATGCAATTTCACAAGATGAATAAATACTTTTATTTCAATTCATCCAAGGCATAACAAAATTCTCGCATTTCAAACATTTCCAACAACTTAGTCATTTCAAGACTATATCAACACTTTTAAACAACAATTTCCAAAACTTCAACAATTATCTTATTTCATGGAAAACCATCATTTTTATGTAATAAATAAACAATTTTCAAATATGATTTATTTTGGCACACAAAATAAATATAACAACATATTCTAAAGATTTTCAACATCTTTCTTAAAAATCCCCAATTTCTAGGTTTGCTCACTAAAAACCATTCATTTTCAAATATTTGAGAAGATCTCACCAAAAATATCTTTCTTTCACCAACATAGTTCAAAAACCCTCAATTTCTATTTTTAGAAGGAAAAGAAAGTAAACCCACTTTCAAAATCACTTGTCTTCTTAAATCAACAATCAATTTTCAAAACTAATCAAAGGATGATTTCGAAAATCATTTAGATCTTGCAAAAACATATATATAACTCAAAGA
Organism: Camellia japonica; assembly: GCA_030407325.1. NCBI lineage: Eukaryota > Viridiplantae > Streptophyta > Magnoliopsida > Ericales > Theaceae > Camellia > Camellia japonica. The sequence goes on along the minus strand of JAPPVO010000007.1, from coordinate 15,183,302 downwards.
AAATCCCTACTTCAAGCTTAGAAGAGAAGATGAGCAAAATAAGGTTGAAAATCCAAAGATGTCGAAACTAACTTCTACTTGGATCAAAACGAAGCTCTTGACAAGCTCTACACTTAATCTCAAAAGAGCAAGGCAAGGAGATGCTTCCAAGAGAGTAAATCTAAAGATCTTTGAGCAAAAAGTGATTTTGGAGAGGGAGAGAGTGACTCACGGCTTGGAGAAGGAGAAAGAGAAGAAAAAGTAAAGAAAAGGTTAAGTGAGGGACCTATTTATAGTGCTAGGTCATAATGAAATAAAGTCCCAAAGTCAACCCAAAAGATCAAGTCAAAATTCCCAAAAAGTAGGCCCAAAACGGACTGAAATCTGGAAAAAGGTCTGCAGGGGTCGACCCTTTTAACAAAGGGGTCGACCCTATGAAGAAATTTATGTTTGACAACATGCAAGAGGGTCGACCCTTAGAAAGAAGGGGGTCGAACGTCGACCTTATTTTCCAGCAACTAACACACAGACATAAGAGGGTCGACCCTCTCCCAGTCTGGTGTCTACCCTATCTTCCAGCAATTAACACACAAACATAAGAGGGTCGACCCTCTCCCAGTCTGGTGTCTACCCTATTTTCCAGCAACACTCTTAGAATTTCACCAACAGGTAAAGATCGACCCTTAGGAAGGCTGGTGTCGACCCTAAAATAGAATTTCTAAGTTTCCAAGGGACTTTTGACAAGAACAAGTGCGAACAACCAAACCGAACAAGTTTAAATCGGATTATACTCCTCCAAAACCAATCCATAACAACACCAAAGATTTCCAAAATAAAAATAAAGGATTCAAATACACTTCCCAAAAGCTTTGAAGGACACAAGTGGTACATATACTGGTATGAGTACAAGATTTAACACCCACGTGTCCACCAGACACAAACAAAAGTACATTTAATTCTTGTTACAGGACATGACAAGTAGTTCCACCCGCACTGAGACGAAGGGGTAGTTTCCCGAGATACAGTGGCATTTAGTTTCTTACCCGTACACAACTAAATATAAATTGAGTATAAAATAAACAAAATAAAAATAAAAATATGGCGGGTGAGCCCTGTATAAAAAGTTAGTAAGACCCACCATTCTGCAAAAAATAAAGTTAGTATAATTTAATCATAAGTAACTTGCTGAATAAGTATAAAAATGCACCGTTTCATGCTTAAATAATTCAAATTGACCAAAACTCAAAGAACAAAAGTTGTACATAATCAAATTTCCTAAAAGGCTACGTGAACGAATTTAGTAAAAACTGAACAGGTTGAGAGAAAAACTTGATAGAAGAACCTAGACGGAATTCAACCCAAAAATCTTAAGCTGAAAATGAAAACACTACTAGAAATATGACTTTCTGCGTCTATTTTTTTGCGACAGTTGATTTTGCGGTCGCAAAAAACCACTTTTTAATTCGCCCAACCGTATTCTGAACTGTCTCTCTCTCAAAATTAAAAAACCCCCAAATCCTTAAAAAAAACTTGACCCGTCCCGCATCCTTAAACCACTTTTTTCCACTTTTTCCCCCAAATCCTTAAACCACTTTTTTTCCCTTATTTCCCAAATCTGAACTCAGTCACTCGACTCTCCCCCAACTATGTCTCTCTCACTCGACTCTTCCGCTCGAATCTCAGTCTCTCTCACTAGACTCTCACTTTGAAGAAGATTTGAAAATTTTGATCGATTGTTGACGAAGATTTGAAGATTTCAATCTGCTGTTTATGAAGATTTCGATCGATCCATAATCGAGATTCATAATCGGTAAGCCTAAACACTTCTCTTTGATTCATCTTCATCTTCATAATCAGGATCCATAATCGATTCATCTTCATCGCTCGAATCTTACTCTGTGTAATGTTTGACGTATCTTCATAATCAGATACTTTTACCCCCTCTTATTTCTTCTCTCTTGACAAATCCAAAATCCATATCACAATGGTAGACAGGAGAGATTTACATGATTTGCGACATTTGAGAATAAATTTTACATTTAGGTTGCACTGCTTAAGCTGATTAAGAAAAAAGAGGTTTCTATGATGCTGATATTGTTCATATTATTGTTTTCAACAATTAAATTTGTATGGATCAATGTTGGACCAATGTGGAGGTTCTGCCTTGCCATGCTCATGAATGTGGTCAAGTTGGGGCATATGCTGCTGCTATCATTGGTTCAAGTATCATTGGTGCAAGTATCAGACATGTTCTCTTTAGGAAAGAAAAAATTCTAGATCTAATATTTTTTTAACTCTCATTTCTGTCATTACAGGTCAAGCCCAAACCTAACTCAGCTGGCGTATAAGGAATTCTGAGAGACTTAATGTTGACAGTTATTTCATTGATTTAAGGTTAGACAACGACCTCAATGCCTTCATTTCAAACTAATCGATGCGTGTTTTCTCACTATCTATAACTGAGTTGTAGGATTTTAAATTAGTTTTAGCATGATTGGATTGATTGATTGTGATTAAATTAGTTTTGTGAGCAGGCATTGTTAGGATAGACGTTCTCACTTAGAAGCGTGCTTATGAGATAAGCCATGGGGCACTAATGTTAGTTTTCAAGTCCAAGTTTGATGAAAACTTTCAAAGTTCATGGCTGCTCTAAGATTTCAAGATAAACTATGCTCCTTAGTGTTTTTTACCTAACATTTGTAATGCTTTTTTTGGACTATTTTATTTAGTTGCCAGAAGAGAAATAAGTTTAATAATTTTGTTGGAAGATAACTTGGGTTTATTATTATTATATTATTTTTGAGGTGGGTAGTGGACCATACAAGCTCTAATTTTTTCTATCCCATTTCAAGGGCTCTAACTTCTCGTCCATCCAACATACATACATATATATGTATATATATATTATATATATATATTAAACGGGCTGTTTGGCCTAATGGAACAAGATAACCCAGTTGCAGAAATTTCATTTCAATATGGCTTATTTTATTTCTTTTTATTTTTTATTTTTTTATTTTTTATGGTGGTACATGAAAAAGCTAACTTTGATCTCTTTAAATTGGATTCCTTCTCACTGTCAAGATAGTTTGGTTTTTTCTTGTTGATATAGAGAGGGGAAGTGCATGATTCCATTGTGTTCCTTTAAAATAAGTTATAACTATTTACCATGACATTCGATGGGACAACTTGACTATATATAGCTCTTGGGAAAGCGGAATGACATAAAAGAATTAATGTAGCTAACTCTAATTAATTAGGAGACAATGCTTGGCTTGACTTGATTATTCAAATTGATCAACTATCAATTGTTTCTTAATGCTTGCTTAGTATAATATTATAAGGTCATTTTAAGATTTTAGTTCATTAGTGATTGCTCCACTTCACAAGATCAACTTTATTTAATTGCTATGTGAAAATAATAGAATACATTCCTTTTCATCGGAAAACCATATATCCGATTAGGTATTACCTTTTTGTTCATGTCACAGTTAAAATAATTGTTTGGTATCCTAATTGTATCCGATTAGGTATATACACATATGGAAATTATTAACACATTATACTAACATATTGTAGGTGTCCGATGCATCTAGTGGGCAACAAGCTTCAAAAGAAAATGAATAGGTATGCCACTCTACTATATTTCTGCGTGTATTTATGATAATGAAATGAAATAGGCACGCAATTCCCACATCTGGCACATATACACATTACTATGTCTGTTCACTATTTTATCTTGGCTGATATCATGTTACAGTAATTTGAATGCATGTTGAAATATTATACACATTTTTTTTTCTTTCGATCATGTATCTTCAGTATTTATTGTTGAGATCGAGATGGCATCTCTTTTCGAGCATCATTTGACATAGAATTATTGAATCTGCATCTTCTTGTATTTTTCTGCACTTAGCTGCCGGAACTTATATGTCGAAGCTTTCTAGGGATAGAATTATATGATCCACTAATCTTCTTATAAAGGGAGTGGTCTGATGTTGTATGAATCTATGTATATACTGCTTTGTTTTTTCGCTTTCAAATTATTTTTACTTTGAATTCGCTCATGTTCTACGATTTCTGGCTGATTCGTTAAACTGGTTGTGTATTCATAAATATTTGGGTAGTACAAGTTCAGATCTGTTTTTATGCGCATTGATTTGATCATTGTTTCGTTGATTCTATGAAACTATAATCGAAATCTTTGATTTGATTATAGTTTGGTAATTTAGTTACTATAATCGAAAAGTTGTGTATGGCTCTAGCTTCTAAGACATGTTCAAAAAACTATTAGACTTTTGCCTGAAGCATATTTCAGAATTGTTTAGGGAGAAATGCCCTGGCATACAAAGGTTCTCTAGGTGTTTTATTTTCTTTGTTTCGTTATGATTGCTCCAATTGTTTGTAATTTCATTTTATGTCTTATGTTTTTGGTTTGAACCGTCATAGAATGCTTCCCTTCCTGTGAGGAATGCTTCTTGACTTTATTCATACAAGTAATCCAATAAGCACTTCAATCTTCTTCCACAACTATTGTTACTACTGTGAAGGATGTTTAATCTATGTGGGTTATATTTCAATCAGGAGCTCTAAGCTTTTCTTTTATCTTCTTGGTGTGATTACAGTCTGCTTGCTATTGATGTCCTAATCAATCAATGATTATTTATTTATTTATTTTTGGTTGGTAGATAAGAGGTGATACTTCCCACTATGATGCTGTTGCTAATTCAGTAGCATCTGGAGTACTCTCAGCGGGTCTGAATTCAGGTTGGTTTATATGTTTATTTTCAGTCTAATCTTGTCCTTTTTTATGGAAATAAAATCCTTATGACAGTGGAAACTTGTACCTGTAATTTATTCATTGTATTATAAAGTTTCTGCATCAGTTTAGCAATGCTATGGATTCTTTTTGTTTGTTGAGCAGTAAGTAGATGATATGAAATGGAAGTTTAGTCAAACCCATCCTGCTAAATTAGAGATGTAAAAATGTAGTATTCTCATCCGTTCATTTACTTTACATCTGTAGAACGTGTCATGTTCATGTCCAACTTTGTGTTGAAGCATCCAAATTGTTAAACATGACCAAACCATGTGAACCATTCTAGATTATAGCTGTAAAATAAGGGAGGAGCAGTAGTATACCTAACAAAACTATAACATTGTATTTTTTTGAAGCTTAATCTTCCCCATCATGTGACTCTTTGTATAATTTTTGAATAAGTCAACTGAGTATTTATAAAAGAAATTTTCATTTGGCCCCAGAAATTCTATATAATTTTACTGTAGTCCCTCTACCCCCTTCTTTGTACATGCCACATAAATTGCCGGTTGATTCTTGGTGTTCAATCTTTCTTTCTATTTGATTTTCTATGTTAATTTTTTTATTTTATTTTTTTCCTTTTGTAGCTAGACAAAATGCACAACATTCAGATTAATTCTAGTTGTGTGGTTCAGCTGGAAACTGTGAGTGGTGCATCCTCCTGTCCCAAAGGAGCGTCTTTGGCTATCAAATGGGAATGTATTCAACTTTGTTAAAAAAAAGACATGTATCATACGTCCACTTATGATTTTTTTAATCTTTGATAATGATAAATAAAATTTTCTTTGTTGCTCAAAAAAAAAAAAAAATATTTGTGATACTTGTTAAAAAAAAGAAATTTGAGAGAGTTTGTTGCTCAGATCATCTACCTCTCTATGCAGCCTCTGGATCTTCCTAATGAGTTTCAGCTGCCGGTGAATATAAATATTGTGAGCATATATAATTGCGTAATCATGGGTGGAAACTCAGTGGATTAGGCCAATAGTTCAATATTCTACTTGATTCGCAACCTATCCTGCCTAGTATCTAATAAGATATTGTATACGTCAGAAGCGTACACCTGCTAGAAAAGAGATGCATACATATGACCCTCCCTAGACCCCCGTAAAGGTGTGAGCCTCATATCCCTTTTATACACGAAGACTAGTTAATGCTAACTATATTTTTTAGCATGCAATGTTAAAAATCTTGGATCACATTCGTCGTTCTTTTCTAAATTCATCCAGTTGATCTTTGACCTGGTCAACTAGCTTTGTTATTATGTATATTTTGTGAATGTTGCAGATGGTATAGATAGTCTGAGATATGCTGAGTAATTCCTTTCTATGTTTTCCTCTTACAATATAAACAAGTGGGTAGACTTCTTTAAACAGACAACACATTTTTGTTTAGAATATAATCTATGTTAGTACTAAGTGAATCCTCTTTCTTTGTTTATCTTAATATTGAGTTGTGTCCAATTTCCTTGGAAATTTCAATAATACTTTGATATGAGATGCATTTTCAAATTTCTTGCCATCTATAAGGTTTCAAATTTTCTTTTTCAGCCTTCTAAATGGATCTACTCCAGTTGATGTTTATATTTAAAACAAACTAGAAAGCATAGCAAGAAGTAGAGCAAACACAATATTGTTTTAAGACATGCGAGAGTCCTACTTATCAAAAAATAGACCCATGAGCTGTGTAAGATTAGATATTTACTCTCATTCAAATGACAGTACATAATTACATCTGAAAATTTTCTTCATGGGTTTTGCAATGCAGGTTGAAACATTATATGGACAATGCAGGCTGATTTTTTTCAATCTTCGTTAGTGTAGTGTATTATAGTGCATTGACTGCTGATTTTTTTTTTCTGTTCTTTCTTTTTTCCATTTGTTGTTTCCTCTACGTATCTCACCGTTCACTTTTACGTTTTGCAGGGGATACCTAGCCCCCGAGTACGCCTTGTTAGGACAGCTTACAAAGAAGGCAGACGTATATAGTTTTGGGGTTCTGGTACTTGAAATAATTAGTAGCAGAAGTAGCAGTAAGACAGCATTTGAAATTTAGAAACTGTGTAAATGCTGCGTGAAATTTAGAAACTGTGTAAATGCTGCGTAAACTGTGTAAACATGGCTGAGTCACCTTGCAACTTTTATAAACTGTGTAAGCACACATAATTCCAAAATGCTGCGTAAAGTGGTTACTTTATGAGCTCAATTGTATGCTTGATAGATGATTAAATGCTTGGCTGAGGAGAAAAAGCTACCTCATAATGTCTCTGCATCCTTTTCATGAAGGTTGGACAGGATGGAACTTTAGTTTTCTATTAGTTTATGCAATGCTTTATTTATTTATTTGTTTTTATTTTTATTTTTATTTTTATTTTTATTTTTTGCGACGGTAACAAGATGGTCGCAAAAGATCATATTAGTGTTTTTCTTTGTTTTTTGCGACGGCAAAATAACGGTCGCCATAAGTAGTTTAGGTGGTCGCAAATAATTTGCGACCGTTGTTTTGCCGTCGCAAAAAGTATTTGCCACCCCCATATTCGCGACCCCCATTTGCCGTCGCATGGGCCGTCGCAAAAAGTCTTTTTGCGACTGTTTTTTATTATTTGCGACGGTTTATAGCGGTCGCAAAAAGTGTTTTTTTTAGTAGTGAAAGAAACTGCCCTAAGATGATTTTTTTTCGAAAACGTTCAAAACACAAAAAGTGTTCAGTATAATGTTTTACTTCAGTTTACGCGAAACCAATAAAAATGAACTCGTTTCGTGAGTTAAAACAATATCTAAAATCTGCATTGCTAAAATGAATAAAACTATTATAACCAAAATATCCAATTACAAGTTCTAATTGATCTTTTTAGTAAAAAATTAAAACACAAAAGTTGTCTAGAATCACGTATATATGCCTTTGCTCAAATTTCATAATTTATTGAGGTTGTTTATTATTTTTTAAGATGTACAAATCAATACAATTTATACTATAACAATAAACTTATATTTAATTCTTTGTACCTTAATTCCACCACTTTGGCCCTTCACTTCTGGCCTACACATATATATCCCATGTGCCTCCCGTATACCTAACACTGCTCCGAAGCCAAACTTGCCCGGGGATATCATCCTGAGTTTGACCTACACTCCCCGGATGGTTAGCATATACGTACGTGCGTAAATCAAAGCACTCGTCTACTCTTGAGAACAAGGCAACAATATATATACACACAACCTCTCAACTACTTATGAGAACAACATAATAACACCAAGCATAAGGCATTCAAATAAATCTCATAATCCTCACTTTTTTTTTATACACTCTTTCTCACCAACACTCAAATAAAATAACAATCCATGAAGTCATGATAGAGTGTAAGAAATTTATCTATGGGTTCCTAATTTATTTTAATTTCATATAACCATGAGTGTGATTACAACCATAAAATAAATACATATAAAAACCATAAACCTTGCACACACACAACTAATCAAAATAATTAAAATCAATCCATCATCTTCATGAAACACAATATCAAACCAACATCAAATAAATAAAAATAAATAAATAATAACCACACAATAACATAAATCAAGGAAAGTGGGTTTTGCACTCACAATTATTTTTGAAGATCAAAGAAGTTATAGCGATCCCGGGTTTACCCCTTGTTGTACAGTGATCCGGACGTGTGTCCGTGGATGTTAGTAATGATTATTATCTTGTTTACATCCTTTCCTGCTTTGTATTTGAGTTATAGGATGTGTTGGGCAGGTTTGTTACAGGTTGGTTGTGTTTGGGAGCCAAGGGTTGCTGCCTAGAATTTTGGGTCTTCGCTCGAGCGAGTAGTTCTTCGCTCGAGCGAGCTTCTGTCTTTGGTCCTTCGCTCGAGCCAGGGTTTGGTCGCTCGAGCGAGAGTGGAGTTTTGTGTCTGGCGGCTCGAGCTAGAGTGGATTCGCTTGAGCGAGCGATTGCGTCTAGTTCAGGACCTGAGAGCTGCATTTCTTGGCTCGAGCGAGATTTTCTTCGCTCGAGCGATCTGGTTTTTCTTCACTCGATCGAGCGTTCCGTCGCTCGAGCGTGCGTCTGGTTGCAGACCTGTAGGTTCGAGTTGTTGGCTCGAGCGAGCATCTTGTCGCTCGAGCGAGGTTCTGGGTGGTTGGCTCGAGCGCGACTTTCTTAGCTCGATCGAGGTTTTCTGTGTCTGGTCGCTCGAGCGACCAAGTCTTCGCTCGAGCGAACCTATTTTATATCAGCAGACAGCAGCGATTTTAAACATAACATTTTCATCACTTTTCATTTTAAAACCCTAGATCTGAGACTCTCTCTCTCTCTAGACTTGTCTTCTCTCTAAGAAATCATCTCTTTCTAGTGTGAATCCACCCTAAGTGCTTTGTTAAAAAGGTAGAGGGTGTTAAGAGCTTTGATTTAATCTGAAAATTTGGCGATTTGGAGCATTTTGGTTTTTGGTCTTCATCTCCGTTGGAGCTCAAACTTTGAGGTAGGGATACCCTACTCCTCCTTATGGACTTTGTCTTTCAATTTTAGCTTTTTGATACTTGGGGTGTTGTTGTGCGATTTTACAAAAGTTTGGGTCTTTTGTGTAATTTTACAAAAGATGGGGTTTTGTTTATAATAAACCTTTATGCAAGATTGGCATGGAAAAGTGAGATAGATGATGGGTTATGGATGAATGTGGAACTTTAGGGTTGTTTTGGTGATTATGAGAATTTGCCCTATTTAATTGAAATGTTGTTTTATATCCATTTGATGCATTTATTTCCTGTTTAGAAATAACTGTTTTGGGCTATCGGTGGAGGATAGTCTTGATTGTTGTAGACAATGCATGATGATTAGGCAAACGGAAACTAATTATCGGGATGTGTCATTAAGTATGACGGTTGAAAGGATACATTAACTTTATATACTGATTGTTAATGTGTATGATAATTGTTTATACGCATTGTGTTGTGATTGGAGGAGATAGGGGATGTACTCCACGGTTTAGGGGAAGATAGGGGATGGACCTCTAAACCGAATGTTCTTTGGGAGAAGATAGGGGATGGACTCCATAGATACAGCTCATATGCTTATCTATTATTATGATGATACAGCTCTTTTGCTTATCTCTGGAAGTGTGATATAGCTCTTATGCTTATCTGTGGATATGTTGGTATAGCTAATATGCTTATCTAATGTGAAATGGGAAAATGTTTAATATGAGTTACTGTCTCACCAGTGTTGATTGGCCAGGTTCTGAGCCATGGTTAAGAAATGGAAAATGAAAAGCAAGTCATGTAAATGTAATGCGATATAATTGGTTGTAACAATGTTGGCCATCTATCAATTGCCAATCTTTTAGTCATTGTTCATAGCTGGTTTAGTGTATTTCTATTGGGCTGTGGCTCACCCTATATGGGAACATTATTTTCAGGTACAGGTAGCATGCCACCTCCAAGGACTTAGCTTGGATGGATATGAGAGTGGAAGACTTTCTTTTGGTTATTTTGTCTGTGTTACATGTATACCAAGCCAAGGGCTTACTTTATATAGAGTTAGTACTCTTCTTTTGTGTAACCAAGTGTTAACTTGGAAAGCTGTAAGCCTATGGGGCACTCGTTTTTGTTGATTAACATGTAATACTTTTGTAATGAAACACTCTGATTAATAGAAGGATGTTGATCTTTTATATATTAAAGCATGTCTATGTTGATGGGTTTTATATTATTTTTGAGGGCGTTACATGCCTAAGCTTGCGAGCTATCATTTCAATGTGTTTTTGGGGTTATTTTTCCATGATATAACTCTTATTTTTGTTGGTTAAGTCATCTCATGCTTGGTCTTGATAGGTGTAGTGTAATCCACCTTATTTGCCTTGCATACATCATGCCTTATGCCCTTCATGCTAGCTTGTTTTGGCTTCCTTCCATGCATGTTTTAGACTTATTTTGACATGTTCTAGGACTGTTTTGAGTTGCCTTGACCATATGCTTCATGTTTTGCATTGTTGTAGTACAAATGCCTATGCTAGCTTCAAGCTTTAGGTACCATAGCATGCTTCATTTGTATCATGTACATGATTTGGCATCATCTAACATGACATTTTAGAGTATGTAGCATTGTCATGTTCTCATTTCATTTACCCTTTGAGTGCCTCTAAGGGTTGTACATTGTTGCCTTGTTTATGGCCTAATGTGTATGCATGCATGCCTAGGCCTTTGAGCCCCCATCTCAGCATATTTTGGTCTTTGTTTTGACCTACTTGAGCTCTGTTTGTGGCTGGTTCTTGCATTTGTGCCATGTATTGCATGCCCCCTTTGTAGTCCTCTTTACTAGCCTTATGCCTTAAGGACTCTAGTATACTGTGCTTGTTTTGTTTGGGTGATTTGGCATCATTTCATACCTTATTTCAGTGCACTTAGTGTTGTTACACCTCCATGCTTGTCACTCTTTGAGCACTCTTGAGAGTTGTGCTCTTATGCCTAGTTGATGGGTCTTTGCATTGAGCATGCTTATCTTGATCTTCATGCCTTAGTTTTAGCATTATGGCCACTGATTTGGGCATGACTGAGGTCTGTCCATTTTGGTTTAAGTCCATCGAGCATGTTGTGTGAATGTTGTTACATTACATCATGTTGTTGCGTGCTTATGTTGCCTTGCATTGTGTATGCATGCATTAGCATTGTTTACATGTCATTAGCTTTTGTTAAGTTGATCATGTCACATTGCATTGAGTATGCCATGTTGCTGTTTGCATTGCGCATGCCATGTTATTCTTTGCATTGTGTATGCCATGTTGTTGATTGCATGTTTGTATGCTTAAGTTGCATTGCATTGTGTTATGCATGTTGTCGTTGCATTTGTGTTTGGATTGGGTGTTAATCCAAACACGAGAAACGAGGGACGTTTCATACTTGAAGTGATTAAACGTGCCTCAATTCTCGGTCGCCGACACTCTTGACCATACATGATAGAGTTCAAGGCATTTATGTGTTTATTTGTGCATTCATTTTACATTGAATTGTGCAATTTGGCTTCTCGGCCATCATGCATCGAGATGCTGTAAACACCCTATTTTTACGCCTTAAGACTTGGACGCGACTGATAGTTTTGAAGTTGTGCAGTGCAAAAGGTTCAATTTCTTCGGCAAGAGGAGAGCCAAATCTCAACTTCATACCCCTTTTTTGGACCAAACAATCTTGATCAAAAGATTTTAGACCTTAAAAACCCTCTCTTTCAAAACGTTTTTGAAATAAAGTTTTTACGATTTCCGAGGCTCGCATTTGTCAAATGTTGCGCTTTTCGGTAAACCGAGCAAGGACAAAGTGGAAATGAATGAAAGAGAGATGAAATCTTTGAAAAATATTTCAAAACACCTTGTCTAGGGTTTGAAGTTGAAGAAAAGAGGAGAAGAGAGACGAAAAACTAGTTTGGGAGAGGTTTGGCATGAATCCGGGTAGGACCGAAACTGCGCGACTCCACCGAAACGGGCATAACTCTTTACACAGGAGGAATTCTGATGCGAGGTTGGCGCCATTGGAAAGCTAACTTCTGGGGCTTCAATGTGGCCACATGTCAAACCAGAAAATCAGATGGCCGACCAGCGTTTTTGGTCAAAAGTGGTTCAATATGAATCTGGGAAGGAGAGAAAACATCTGCGCGGCTTCACCGAAACAGGCATAACGCTTTGCACAGGAGGAATTAAGATATGAGGCCACCACCGTTGGAAAGCTTACTTCCGGGGCTTCATTTTGCACTCAAGAATCTCCTAAAGCCAAGTCCGGTTGGGGGAGATATGGTTGGTTGAAGTCCGGTTGGACCGAATCTGCGCGGCTTCACCAAAACTGGCATAACTTTTTGTACAGGATGAATTTTAATGCAAGGTTTGTGACATTAGAAAGCTAACTTCAAGGGCTTTATGGACAACCAGCTTGGGGCTTGAACCTTTTGACCCCTGGTCGTCCAACCATGCCAAGTGGTCGGCTGACCACCTTGGACCTTTTTAACTGGTCGGCCAGCTTTGTCTCAGTAAGTGTATTCCAGTTGTGCCAGCTGTTTGCCATTTGCTGCATCCTCCATACACGTGTATGGAGGATGTTTAACCTAGATTTAAAGCTTCTTTGAAAAGATTTAGCCCCTCTCTTCTATAAATGGAAGCCTCTTCTTCCATTGCAAGGGTTCAACATTTTTGGTTAAGAGATATACATACATCCCTCTCTATCTCTCTCTTTTGTGCTCAAAAGTCCATTTTTCTTGCATACTTACACTACATCTCTTAGCCTAACCCCTCCAATACCAACCTAAGCTTCTTGGAAGGTCTTGAGAGGTCCTAAGATTTGAGTTTTTGGCCTCAAAAGCTGCTGGAGTCATTGGCTACAAGGGTAACACTCCTATTCCCTCTTTTTGGTCATTATCTTGCTTCATCTATTAGCTATACTTGCAAGCATTTTCGAGTCTTGGTGTAAACTTAAAATAATCTTATTTTGGGCTCCTCTTCATGTTTGTTTAAGAGCATTTTTCTGTTGGGGGTCATCTACCCCCTTGTATGCTTCATCTCTCTTTTAGGGCTTATTTTGCTTCATTCTTTAGCCTTATTTGAAAGCATTTCTGGGTTTTGACATAAACTGTAAAGTGTCTCATTTTGCGCTCCTCTTGAAGTTTGATTAAGGACATTGTTCTGTTTGAGGTCATCTGCCTCCTCGTATCCTTCATCTCTCTTTTAGGGTTTATTTTCCATCATATCTTAGCCTTACTTATGAGCATTTTCGAGATCTGTCATAAACTGAAAATAGTCTTATCTTGAGCCCCTCTTGAAGTTTTATGAAGGGCATTTTTCTGTTTGGGGTCATCTTCCCCTTTGCATGCTTCATTTCCTCATGATTAGGGCTATGCATTAGAGCATTTGCATTGGCCTTGGTTTGGCCTCTTAGCCACTGAAATTCAGTGCATTTTTAGTGGCTCAGATGTGTTTTTGAGCCTTAAAATCAAAGGGGGTGACCCCCTCTCTCCTTGTCTTGTTTGATGCCCTTTTTGGCCTTCCAAAGGGGCCCCTATTTGCAAGCTTCCAAGTTTCATTTCCAGCATTTTTCAGTGGGTTTTAGGACCCCCATAACTCATTTTCAGAGCTGGTTTTGCTATGCTAAGTGTCCTTGGTGCATGTGTAGAGTAACCTCTCTTGTAGCTTATCAAAGGGGCTCATCATTCTTGCATGTGTTGACTGAATTTCAGTGGGTATTGGGCATTTTTTGACATGTTTTATTCACTTTTTTTGGCTGGTTTGGTGAGATCTCATATGCTTCATATAGGTGTAGGTAAACCATGCTTACTAGCCAATGTTGCATGTTGTTTTACCCCTTCATGTTAGCACCTTTTGGCCATGCTTTAAACTGATAATGTGCTTATTTTGGACTTCCCTAGCTCTGTTTTTGGGTCTTGTGGTTGAATGATGTTAGTTTTGCATGCTTGTAGTTCAAGGTCCATGCTTAGCTTTGAGTTTTGAGATCCATTCCATGCATATACTGAGGTGTGTTCATGTTTTGAGCCTATTATTCATCATATTTCAGAGCTGGTTTGAATGCCATATTGCCATGTTTTCATCTCTTTAAGTGTGCTTGAGATTGTGCGTGAATGCCTTGTTTACCGACCAATGAATGAGCTTCATTTTCATGCATGTTGAGCCATCATTTTAGGCCAATTTCCCACTGTTTCAGACCTGCCTAGGGTCTGTTTGGGGTTAGTTTCGCCTTTGGTGCATTGCTTTGGGTACCTCTAGTGTAGCGCACTTCACTAGTTTCGGTACCCGGGCCCCCTAGCTTGCATCGTATGCCATATTTGCATGTTTCGTGACCATATTTCATGCTGTTTCAGAGCTGTAATTTATGCTATTCCATGTCATGTTTCATCCTTTTGCCATGCTTTGGTAGAGTGGCATTTGATGCCTTAGGTTCGGTCCTCGGTATTCGTGCATGTGTGCACGCATTTCGGTTGTCTCATTTTCATCTACTGGCCACTGATGTGAGTGTGGCTGAGGTCCACTCATGTTGGCGTAAATCCATTATGCATTGTGTATGCCATTTCAATTCATAGCATTGCGTATGCTAGGTTGTATGTTAGAGCATTATGTATGCCTTGATACATCGTGCATTGTGTATGCCATCTCATAGCATTGCGTATGCTAGGTTGCATGTTAGGATTGCATTCATGCATGTCATGCATATTGCATTGTGTTTGGGATAGGAGTTAGCCTAAGCACGGGAAACGAGGGACGTTTCGTACTTCGAGTGACGGAACAAGTCTCAATTCCCGGTCGCCGACACTCCGGATTACCCATGAGGGAGTTTAGGTCTTGTTGTGTTTTCATGTGCATTCATTTCATATTGAGATGTGCAATTCGACTCCTCGGCCATCATGCATCGAGATGCGTGATTGGTGGCATGAGGATCGAGGTGTGCATACATATGTGAAAATACTTTGCCATGTCCCTTTCTTGCTCTCTGTTGCAGCAAATCAAGAATCAACAGCCTTCTAAAGCCTTGCACAGCATTCCGAGATTAATTGCAAACAGAGGCAAACCGGGGCATCGCAATGGATTTCCGCGCAAGGCAACTCAAGCATGCGTCATTCATCATTCGGAACAGAGCTGAGGCGGTCCATGAGCTGCATGCTAATTTACTGCTTTCCTAGTTAATTTGATTCATTAATTAGGGTTTTGTACTTATTCGGACTGTATTATTTACTTGGGACTGTATATTATTTATTCGGACCCTCTGAGCGAGGGCACAATTGTAATAAATGTGCGTGTGTGCGATGTATCCCTTCCAACCCCACGTATTTCTCCCTTTTATTTACCAGCTTATGATGGTTAGATTAGGGCATGTTTCAATTAGCATACAGTATGATAGCATGTTTGCATTCATTCATCTTTTTGCATGCACCGGGCTCGGCGCATCATACTAACTGCATTTGTATTTCAATTTCGAGTTGAATACTTGTTAGCGGTTGCATCTCATATGCCATTTAGAATAGCCGAGCCTGCTATAGTTGCATTTTCGCATGTGTTGCATTAGGCATTTCTGTATAGTTAGGATCATGCATGGATTTCTAACATAGCTTCTGTTTTGGCTTGGAGTACTCGGTAAGTTTTTATGCTTTAGCATCCTTGCATGCGTGTGAGTGACTGCCATGATAGCATACTTACCATGAGGCTATATGCTTATGTGAGATAACTGCCTGAGTGCCTGTGGGTGAAGGTTGGGTTATTTGGATTGGAACAAATCATCGACTGTGAGTTTTAAGCCCACTAGATAGTGGCAAAACCATCTTTCTAAGCCACCCGAGGTGGCAAAATCTGCATTTTAAGCCTACTTGCAAGTAGCAAACCATCTTCCAAAAATGAACATGAAATGCTTTGTTCCAATTCAGGCGATCCAGTCTATACTTGTATGCTGTGCGCATCACATAGTAAATCTAGGCTAATAACCGGAATAAGAACGCATAATATTTTCAAAACTAGATATCATGGTTAGTAGAGGCCGATCTTTGATCGGGCGAGCGGGGGTGCTCACGAAATGACCTTCCCCAATCGTACCCAAGTTCCCGAGCCGAGGTAACTTTGGTGATGACGGACACGTGGCCTTAGGCAAACGTGTCAGGGTTTCCTAAATTTCCCCAAAAATAAAATATTTAGGTGGCGACTCTGTATCTGGCAAAACAGTCCATGTTTGGCACTTCTTTCAAAAAATCTGTTTTCAAAAACGATTTGCCGAATTTGGACTCTTTGATGATTCATCGGTCTTGCATTGCATTCTGCGAGATTAGACACAGGACCGTGACACAAATCGAGTCCGAACTATAGTGAGGCCCAAGGGCGCGTCTACAGTTTCTGGCGACTCCGCTGGAGATTTAGAGAACTTGACTCGAACTCATGATATCTGGTTTTGACTACACTTATGTTTTTCTTTGCATTGCATTTGCATCGGTGCGCCTAGGACACCGTGTTTGCCGTATGCTATTCCTGAACGGTTTGCCGGAGGCTCGCGTCGAGAAGCGTGCCATAAGGCTGACCGGTTGCGGGCTCTGCCACGACGGGAACACAAACCCCGGTTTTACCGGGGCACCCTTTTGACCATTCGACCTAGTGCATATTCGGAATCCATAGTGACCATTCCAAACTAGGACAGGTTGCTTACCCGTTTATAGGTTGTTTGAAACCGCTACGTGCGTAGTGGAACCCTTGCTCCTGACAAAATAGGACAGGGAAACCCTACCCCTCCATAGGGGTGTTTTGGCTCTTACTTGCTTGATACGTGCTGTCAGAGTGTGTCTCTACAGGTTGTATGTGTCAGTTTGCAAGTCTGGGTATCAGGCCTACGGGCATCAGTATTTGGAAGAATCAGTTTTACCTGAGGGTATCAGTTTACCGGCAGAATTTTGGGCAAAATTCAGTAGAGAGCACACTCATTCAACTATGCTCGTATCTGTTCAGGTGAAATCAGGCTGAGATGCTGTCTGTTTTCTCTTTTGTTAGGTAGTCTTGGAACCATAGCTTCAGAAAGCTCTAATATCCCCGAGTACACCGAACTTGTGTTGATAGACTTTGTCGGGTCAGAGATTCAGTTCAAGGGCAATCAGTGTTCCTTTACCAGAGGCAGGGTGAAAAGGTCGGTCAGGCACAGACCACAGTACAGCAGCTACCAGCTTAGTGGTCTTTGAACAGCCAGGTTGAGATTTCTGAGTCTACTGCAGAGATAGATATACTGGTGGTTCAATCAGATCAGGACAGTATGTCAGGCTTAGAAGAGATGGTGTGCCAGCTCCAGGATAGTATGAAAGCCATGCAGTAAGACACTGTCGTCAAGCGGAATTCGCCAAGCAACAGGCCGTGGTCATAGCCCAACAGGCAGAGACAATTGCCAAGTTAGAGCAGCAAACTGGAGTATCTACTTCACACCAGGCTCCTCCCCCACCAAGAGTTCCCATACTTGGGGAGGCAACCCACGTCCAGGATGATATGGACATTCCAAGCGGGCTAGCTCCGCCCCCGGTTCTACCCCAGCTATCTAAAACACCCACCAACCTACCAGACTCCCCCTTTGAGTTCGAGACGGACCCCACAACATTGAAAGTGAGCAAGCTTGAGAAATTGTTCAAAAAGTCTCAAGGGGCCCACTCTATTCCTGATATAGAGGATGGTTATACCAACTCAGTGGTGACATTACCGGATCGGTTCAAGATGCCACATATCGATCGATTCGATGGCTCTGAAGACCCAATGGTGCACCTCCAACTGTTTTCTGATATCTTGAGGCCAATGGGTTTGACCACAGCCCAAAAATTGTCACTATTCGGCCGAACCCTGTCTGGGATAGCCGCAATCTGGTATGCAAAATTGGAGAACTCTGTGAAACAGAACTGGGAAGAGCTGGCTGAGGCCTTTATTGCTCAATACTCCTACAACACACAGATTGAGGTCACAACTCGTGATCTTGAAGTCATCCGCCAAGAGCCAAAGGAGGGTTTCTCAGAGTTCGTGACGAGATGGAGAGCAAAGGCCTCAATGATGACTACAAAACCTTCCGACAAAGATCAGATCAGGATGATTGTTCGGAATCTGCATGGCAAGTTGCTGCAAAAGATGGTCGTTCTACCTCTGTTTACCTTTCCAGCCCTTCATGAAATGGGGGTTCAAATCGAGGATGCCATCAGACAAGGGATCTTTGCAGAAGATAATGAGCCTTTGAAGAGGAATGTTGCTCACAGTTCCAATGCTACTACTGATGGTAGAACAGCTGCGAAATGCTCAGAAGTAGAAACTATCACCACTTCCCTCAATGGCCAAAAACCAACCACTTCAACTCGGCCCCAAGCCCGGAAATTCCATCCTCTTTACATGAGTCTCTCTCAAGCTTTGAAAAGCTGCGAGAAGAAGGGCACCTAGAACTTCTAGAACCCCAACCCCTTCCAAACCCTCTTCCACCAAGATATGACCCAGCTAAATACTGTGCCTACCATCAACAGCACGGTCATGATACGAACCGTTGCATCCGCCTCCGTCATAAGATTCAGGATCTTATTGACAAAGAGACCCTAGCTCCACGAAAAGGACCTCAGGTTAGTACTGACCCGTCACCTCTACATCTCAACCTCATCCATATACTGCCGTCCACCTACGACCCCAGCATATACATCACCCCGGCCCATCTACCCAAGCCTGAGGTGTTTATCCCGGAAAGCATGGACTTATGCATGATGGGTGCATCTGAACCCCAATCATCCCAAACCCATGAACCCACTACTTCTGAGCTGATGAGGATGATCGAAGATCTTCAGAGAACTATGGCAGATCTAGCCTTTGGAGTTTTGGCTCCGTCATCAACCACATCACATACCAGGGAGCTCATGTCAAAAGGCTCCCCAATCTTGGAACGGGCTGCATTTGAGAAATGCCAATCCCTTGGCAAAGTGGAGGCGAGTTGAAAGAACAAGATAGGGGCGGACATGGATCCCCATGAACATCTTCTATTGGCTGTTGAGGCTTTGAAAGCCGAGGGACTGAACAAAGAGCAAGTGCTCGCAGTTGTTGCAAAAACTGTGGACGACATTTTTGCCACTCAAGTTGGGGCAGTTTGAATCAAGGGCAAGCGGGAGAAGGGCCGTTGTACCAAGAATGTTCCTTTCAGCTCTAATCCCGTGCTCGAAGAAATAGCAAACCAGTCAGCGCCTGCCAATCCCTTTACTGGTGCGTCCAGCAAAAATCCACAAACCTCGAAGTATCTACCCCGAGGACAGAGGGTCTTCCATGCCCCTATATGCCTTTGTCCAAAGCTCTCCAAATCCTTGTTGAACAAGGCCATCTCAAACCCCTTGAGCCTCGGCCTCTCCCGAACCCTCTTCCGACTACGCATGATGCTACCCAGTACTGCGCGTACCATCAGCAAACTGGCCACACTACCGACAACTGCTTCCGTCTTCGCCATGAAGTACAGGATCTATTTGACAACAGGGTTATCCTCCCGCCGAGCTCAGCAAAGTCTATCGGCACTGGATCAGTGAACTTGGGAGATAATGTGATGTGATCGGGGATGAACCACCTGCGGGCGGCACTCAATTAACTCCAGACGTGGGAATGGCACGCACTGTTTTGAGCAATTGCAAAACCAGTTTTGTTTTCTGACTTGGGGTATTGAGTTAGTCTTGTTTTTTTAGAGTCTGTCTTTTGTTGAGTCAGTCGGGTCTGTCTTGTTGTATCGATCAGTCCTGTTGAGGTCAGGGTGATTCCGGGGGTGTTACCTCGGACATCACTTTTGTGTTTTCTTTTGCTTTCTTTTGAGTCTGTTTCTACCTTGGAGCCAGTTATGCCAACAGATCTGAATGGAACAACAGTAATTTTCACCTTTCGTGCTGTTTCTGCCTTGTGCCAGTTGTGCCAGAAGTTGAATGAATAGCAGTGCTTTTCGCCTACTTTTCTGTGCCTGAAATCATTGCATTGACCTAAGTTTTTCAAAACTTTTTCTAACACTGCGATGAAAACGAAGAGGAAGGAATTCCTCGGGATTTGCAAAAATTTGATCAAACTGAGAGAAAGAGAGATGCTAAGCCCTTAATGATGAGATCATGCTTTGTTAGTGTGAGTACTGAGAAGGATCCTGGCTTGATCCAGATTGGTTCTACATTGTCTTCGCGCGAGCGATTAGTCGCTTTCTTAAAAGATTCAAAAATTTTGCGCGTCCTGCGAAGACCTGTGTGGAATCGCTCTTGAGATTGTGCAGCCTAGGATCGCTCTCAGCCTCGAGACTCGACCCTCTTGCTTTAGACCTTGAACTTAGATTCAAATGGTTCAATGGTTAACTACAATGTGAGGCCTGTGTGGCCAGATTAGAAGCAGCCCATGAACTAGGGGCGAGAATATCAGAGTGATCAAGAGAAGCTTGCAAAGCTAGATCAGAAGCACCCCTGGAACTAGGGGCAAAAATGTCAATGTGCTCGAAGAGCGAAGATGGATCATTCTGCAAGTCAATGAAGATGGCAAGAATGCCAAATCCCAGAAGGGAGGAAAGAAGAAGACATTGCTGAAGGACAACCGAGTCCTATCCACAACACTAGGGCAGATTCACCCTCCATTGGATGGACTCTATCGTCAACAGCAGCAGCCATTCTCCTGGATTCAGATGACTTCAGATCTCAAAACCATTTGACATGGACAAAGCTACACTTTTACCCTTGAGAGGCTCGCTAGGCCGAAAACCCGGAAGGGCGACCCAGGCAAAAATTAGAGCAAGAAAGAGAAGAAAGAGAACAAAAAAAGGAAAATGCAAAGAATGAAAAAAAAATGAAAAAAGAGAAAAATAAAGAAAAAGAAAAGAAAAGATGAAAAAAGAGAAAAAGAAGGAAAGAAATGAAAAGAATAGAAAAGAAAAGAAAAACAAAGCTCGCAAGGCTAAAAACCCGGAAGGGCGGCCTTGGCAAAAGTTAGAGCGCAAAAGGAGATGTTAAATACACGAGTGTACCTTAACCCCGAACTACGTAAGGCTTGATTCCCATCTTTGGGATACGTAGGCAACTTCATTCTGAAGTCCAGCCATAAACACTTCCAAACCGATTGTGTCCATGTAATGGTTTTGATCATCTTTGCCTTCTCTGTATCCGAGAGTCTGGTTGTGTTCGTCGCTCTGAGGACTGACTACAATACGCTGCGGTGCCGTTCAAACAAGGGGCAACTTTCCGTCGCCATTCAATGCGCTGCGGTTCTATCAACAAGGGGCAACTTTCCGTTGCTATTCAATGCGCTGCGGTGCCATTCAAACAAGGGGCAACTTTCCGTTGCCATGCAGTGTCCTTCAAAAGGGGCAATTTTCCTTCGGATATGAGTTGTGCATCTCAAGAGGGTTCCGTGCTCGTTAGCAGTGGCCGTTTGCGAAATAGTTTTTGAGAATTTTTACTGAGGTTGACTAATCTTCTCGAAAAGTATTCATTTTTCAAAACTGGACCCATTTCTTGGACCCAAAAAAGGAAAATTTTCAGTGCTCATGCCTAACTTCATGATTTTAAAATAAAAAGTTGAACAAGGCATGTTAATCTAACTCTCATTTTGGTCAAAAATTGTTTTAGTAGAAACCAAAAACAAGAAATGGTCAAAATGATGAACTAGGGGCACAAGTTGAGTCAGGTGTCTGTCTTTTCCCCATTGACAACACACTTGCTAGAAAGGGCACTCTATCTGCCAGAAAGCGCACCATACCTGCCGGAAAAGGGCACCACTGAAGCTAACCGCAAAAGAGCTAAAAGCTCTATCACCCTCCAAGCAGCGAGGTATCAAGCAAAGTGCGAAGCACGAATTGGAATGGATCAAGATATTCCACTTCCTCATCTGGATAGATCTGATCACGTCCAAACTCCCCAGCAAAGCATCATCAACCGATGTCAGCTGCAGATTTGCTACACACCCAGTTGTAGCGCAACCCCTCTGTGGGAGAAACTCACTGTTGTGAATAAGAATAAGAATCTGGTAGACTACCAGGGGCAAGAGCCCACAACTTCCTGCTTACCTATCAACCACCCAAGGGAGGGATTTAAAATGAGAGATTGAAGAATAGAGAGGTGTGCGCTGAGAGAAAAGTGAGGAAAAGGGTTTTTTTTTCAGAAAAACAGAGCCTGAGGGCCGAGTG
Organism: Camellia japonica; assembly: GCA_030407325.1. Classification (NCBI taxonomy): domain Eukaryota; kingdom Viridiplantae; phylum Streptophyta; class Magnoliopsida; order Ericales; family Theaceae; genus Camellia; species Camellia japonica. Next base: position 15,160,862 of record JAPPVO010000007.1, on the reverse strand, counting down.
ATGTGAGAATCACAAATGAGAAAAGGTGGGAAACAATACCCGGAGAAACTGGCTCCTCGCGAACTGAGAGGTCTCTCGTCTTTGTAACACGTCTGTGTGTCATGTCTTTTGTTTTGTTTGTCTCGATTCTTGCTTTGAGTCGTTTTGAGTGTCAACGGATGTGTTTAGGTTGTTTACCTTTTGTTTTCCGTTGTTGAGTCGCTTTGGCTGTGGTCAGTTGTAGGCTCAATACCCGGTTAAGAACTCATTTCTCAATTTCAAAATGAATCGTTTTGTGCTCAGGAGTGCCGTGCCGTTCTCCAAATTTGTGCAAAACAGGATTTGTTCTTTCATAAAACTGCAGGGTTCACCCAGGTCATGTGAAAACAGTAAAACCAGGGCCTATCTGAAGCTATATGGGTTCCAGACTACAAAGCAAAGAAAAGAGGGAAAATTTGGAGCCTCTTAGCATGTTTCAACTTTAGCAAAATTTGAGACTGCATTCCAGGTGCACTTTCTCAGGCCTCACCGTTTCTCTGGAGTATGAGTGTATCTCGACCCTAAGTGTAAGCCTGCTTCAAGTCAGAGTGGTAGTCCACAGCACCTGAGGGTTTCACATGCAGATGTTATCTCTCGTCATATGAACAGGGTGTGCCCTTTTTGAGCTGAGTGTGTTGCAAAGTCCTCTAAGAGGTAAATCAGAGGCACCAGAGTACATATTTGATGCTCCTCTATTGCATAGAATGTAAACTTTATATACACTGTTGTTGCATGCGTGCCGCGCATCGTTATGATTCATGCATAGAATATGCTTGTTTTCGATTCCGCATAGAATATGCTTTGCTGTCTCATACATAGAATATGCTTTCAATATTGCATAGAATGTGCTTCCATACTTGCATAGAAGATGCATTTTTATCGCACTTTCTTGTGCATTTTATCTCACTCGCACTGTCTTGTGCACTTACACTTTGTATCTCACTTGCACTGTCTTGCGCATCTTCTGGTTGTATCTCAATCGCACTGTTTTGTGCATTTCAAATCAATCGCGCTGTTTAGCGTATCGCACTGTTTTGTGCATTTCATCACTCACGCTGTTTAGCGTATCGCACTTTTTAGTGCCTTTCAAATCATTCGCGTTATTTTGCGCATCGCACTATTTTGTGCAGTTTATCGTTCGCGCTATTTTGCGCACCTCAATCGCACTATTTATGCAGTTTATCATTCGCACTATTTTGCGCGCCTCAATCTCACTGTTTTGTGCAGTTTATCATTCGTGCTGTTTTGCGCATCGCACTATTTTGTGCAGATTATCTTTCGTGTTATTTTGCGCATCGCACTGTTTTGTGCAGGTTATCATTCACGCTATTTTGCGCATCGCACTGTCTTGTGCACTTTCGCATTTCTAATCACTTGCGCTTTCTTGCGCATTGCACTGTTTTGTGCAGTTTACACTCGCGCTGTTTAGTGTATCGCACTGTTTTTTGCAGTTTACACTCGCGCTGTTTAGCGTATCGCACTGTTTTGTGCAATTTACTTTCGCGCTTTCTTGCGCATCGCACTGTTTTGTGCATTACATTGTATCATTCGCGCTATCTTGCGCATCCCACCTGCACTTGTTAGTGCATTGCATTTCATTTCGCACTATTTTGCGCATCGCACTGTTTTGTGCGCCTTACTTGCATTGTGCATGCATTTTATCGCGCTATCTTGCGCACCTTATTTGTATCGCACTGTTTTGTGCATTCACCCTGCTCGTACTGTTTTGTACACCTTTAGCATCGCACTGTTTTGTGCATCTGTTTAGCACTGTTTTGTGCATTCGTTCTGCATCGCACTGTCTTGTGCACATTGTTTTTTTTGTATCATTCGCACTGTCTTGTGCACTCTCCGGTCTAGGAGACCTTAAATCCTCTAAAGGTGCAATTCCTTTGGTGTTTGTCGTGCCCGAACGACTTCCGGTGGTCTGGTATAGCCACCTGCCTGTGTTTGCGGTGAGTTCCTAAGAGACCAACTGAGACGGTGGAAACTAGAGTTCGAATGGCTTATGCCTAGAACGCAAAGGTTCGGGATTTCCGAGATTAAAGTCTGGTTTAAATACCCAAAGGTATATCCTCGGCTTAAAATATGTATGGCAGCCCCATAGATTGAGATAGCATGTGTATGCGCCTCAATTCTGGATACTGAATCAACCTAGTCTGTCACCCTGTTGGAGAATAGGGAAAGCTGCGACCATAGTTAGGGAGAAAAGTAGTACCTGTGGTTCAACTAAGAAGAAGGGGAAGATCCCCAGCAGCATGAGGTAATGTAAGATACCTTCACCTCTTAGCTATTACATTGCATTTTAGCCACTACATTATAGTGCATTACATAAATCCTCAATTTTCAAACCGGCTTCGCGTAGCGTATAAGTCCAATTATCAAACCGGCTTCACGTAGCGTATAAGTCCAATTATCAAACCGGCTTCACGTAGCGTATAAGTCCAATTTTCAAACCGGCTTCGCGTAGCGTATAAGTCCAATTATCAAAATCTTTCTGCATATCATTTTGCATCCTACCCCTGAACTACGCTGGTTTGATTCCTTGCAAAGGGATACGTAGGCAGCCTGCGGGCACAACCATTTATTTATCTATATTTTGTTTGTTTGTCCAAGTCTTCGGCCTTGTCAAAAATGGGTCGTCTCTAGGCTTTGACACTCACTCCTGTCACTTCTTGACTTCCAAGTTCTGTCAAAGAGGGGCAACTGTAGACACCCCATTTTTTACCGCCCTTAAGACTTGGACGCGACTGATGGTTTTGGAAGTTGTGCAGTGCAAAGGTTCAATTTCTTCGGCAAGAGGAGAGCCAAATCTCAACTTCATACCCCTTTTTGGACCAAAACAATCTTGATCAAAAGATTTTAGACCTTAAAAACCCTCTCTTTCAAAACGTTTTTGAAATAAAGTTTTTACGATGTTCCGAGGCTCGCATTTTGTCAAATGTTGCGCTTTTCGGTAAACCGAGCAGACAAAGTGGAAATGAATGAAAGAGAGATGAAATCTTTGAAAATCTTTCAAAAACCTTGTCTAGGGGTTTGGAGTTGAAGAAAGAGGAGAAAGAGACGAAAAACTAGTTTGGGAGAGGTTCGGCATGAATCCGGGTAGGACCGAAACTGCGCGACTCCACCGAAACGGGCATAACTCTTTACACAGGAGGAATTCTGATGCGAGGTTGGCGCCATTGGAAAGATAACTTATGGGGCTTCAATGTGGCCACATGTCAAACCAGAAAATCAGATGGCCGACCAGCTTTTTTGGTCAAAAGTGGTTCAGCATGAATCCGGGAAGAGAAAATCTGCGCGGCTTCACCGAAACGGCATAACTCTTTGCACAGGAGGAATTAAGATATGAGGCCACCACCGTTGGAAAGCTTACTTCCGGGGCTTCATTTTGCACTCAAGAATCTCCTAAAGCAAGTCCGATTGGGGGAGATATGGTTGGTTGAAGTCCGGTTGGACCGAATCTGCGCGGCTTCACCAAAACTATAACTTTTTGTACAGGATGAATTTTAATGCAAGGTTTGCGACATTGGAAAGCTAACTTCAAGGGCTTTATGGACACCAGCTTTGGGGCTTGAACCTTTTGACCCCTGGTCGGCCGACCATGCCAAGTGGTCGGCCGACCACCTTGGACCTTTTTAACTGGTCGGCCAGCTTTGTCTCAGTAAGTGTATTCCGCTGTGCCAGCTGTTTGCCATTTGCTGCATCCTCCATACACGTGTATGGAGGATGTTTAACCTAGATTTAAAGCTTCTTTGAGAAGATTTAGCCCCTCTCTTCTATAAATGGAGGCCTCTTCTTCCATTGCAAGGGTTCAACATTTTTGGTTAAGAGATATACATACATCCCTCTCTATCTCTCTCTTTTGTGCTCAAAAGTCCATTTTTCTTGCATATTTACACTACATCTCTTAGCCTAACCCCTCCAATACCAACCTAAGCTTCTTGGAAGGTCTTGAGAGGTCCTAAGATTTGAGTTTTTGGCCTCAAAAGCTGCTGGACTCATTGGCTACAAGGGTAACACTCTATTCCCTCTTTTTGGTCATTATCTTGCTTCATCTATTAGCTATACTTGCAAGCATTTTTGAGTCTTGGTGTAAACTTAAAATAGTATTATTTTGGGCTCCTCTTCATGTTTGTTTAAGAGCATTTTTCTATTGGCGGTCATCTACCCCCTTGTATGCTTCATCTCTCTTTTAGGGCTTATTTTGTTTCATTCTTTAGCCTTATTTGAAAGCATTTTTGGGTTTCAATATAAACTGTAAAGTGTCTCATTTTGAGCTCCTCTTGAAGTTTGATTAAGGACATTTTTCTGTTTGAGGTCAGCTACCTCCTCGTATCCTCCATCTCTCTTTTAGGGTTTATTTTCCATCATATCTTAGCCTTACTTGTGAGCATTTTCGAGATCTATCATAAACTGAAAATAGTCTTATTTTGAGCCCCTCTTGAAGTTTTATTAAGGGAATTTTTCTGTTTGGGGTCATCTTCCCCTTTGCATGCTTCATTTCCTCATGATTAGGGCTATGCATTAGAGCATTTGCATTGGCCTTGGTTTGGCCTCTTAGCCACTGAAATTCAGTGCATTTTTAGTGGCTTAGATGTATTTTTGAGCCTTAAAATCAAAGGGGGGTGACCCCCTCTCTCCTTGTCTTGTTTGATGCCCTTTTTGGCCTTCCAAAGGGGCCCCTATTTGCAAGCTTCCAAGCTTCATTTCCAGCATTTTTCAGTGGGTTTTAGGACCCCCATAACTCATTTTCAGAGCTTTTTTTTCTATGCTAAGTGTCCTTGGTGCATGTGTAGAGTAACCTCTCTTGTAGCTTATCAAAGGGGCTCATCATTCTTGCATGTGTTGACTAAATTTCAGTGGGTATTTGGGCATTTTTTGACATGTTTTATTCACTGTTTTTGGCTGGTTTGGTGAGATCTCATATGCTTCATATAGGTGTAGTGTAAACCATGCTTACTAGCCAATGTTGCATGTTGTTTTACCCCTTCATGTTAGCACCTTTTGGCCATGCTTTAAACTGATAATGTGCTTATTTTGGACTTCCCTAGCTCTGTTTTTGGGTCTTGTGGTTGAATGATGTTAGTTTTGCATGCTTGTAGTTCAAGGTCCATGCTTAGCTTTGAGTTTTGAGATCCATTCCATGCATATACTGAGGTGTGTTCATGTTTTGAGCCTATTATTCATCATATTTCAGAGCTGTTTGAATGCCATATTGCCATGTTTTCATCTCTTTAAGTGTGCTTGAGAGTTGTGCGTGAATGCCTTGTTTACCGACCAATGAATGAGCTCATTTCATGCATTTGAGCCATCATTTTAGGCCAATTTCCCACTGTTTCAGACCTGCCTAGGGTCTGTTTGGGGTTAGTTTCGCCTTTGGTGCATTGCTTTGGACCTCTAGTGTAGCGCACTTCACTAGTTTCGGTACCCGGGCCCCCTAGCTTCATCGTATGCCATATTTGCATGTTTCGGGACCATATTTCATGCTGTTTCAGAGCTGTAATTTATGCTATTCCATGTCATGTTTCATCCCTTGCCATGCTTTGGTAGAGTGGCATTTGATGCCTTAGGTTCGGTCCTCGGTATTCGTGCATGTGTGCACGCATTTCGGTTGTCTCATTTTCTTCTACTGGCCACTGATGTGAGTGTGGCTGAGGTCCACTCATGTTGGCGTAAGTCCATTATGCATTGTGTATGTCATTTCAATTCATAGCATTGCATATGCTAGGTTGTATGTTAGAGCATTATGTATGCCTTACTACATCGTGTATTGTATATGCCATCTCATAGCATTGCGTATGCTAGGTTGCATGTTAGGATTGCATTCATGCATGTCATGCATATTGCATTGTGTTTGGGATAGGAGTTAGCCTAAGCACGGGAAACGAGGGACGTTTCGTACTTCGAGTGACGGAACGTGTCTCAATTCCCGGTCGCCGACACTCCGGATTACCCATGAGGGACTTTAGGTCTTGTTGTGTTTTCATGTGCATTCATTTCATATTGAGACGTGCAATTTGACTCCTCGGCCATCATGCATCGAGATGCGTGATTGGTGGCACGAGGATTGAGGTGTGCATACATATGTGAAAATACTTTGTCATGTCTCTTTCTTGCTCTCTGTTGCAGCAAATCAAGAATCAACAGCCTTCTAAAGCCTTGCACAGCATTCCGAGATTAATTGCAAACAGAGGCAAACCGGGGCATCACAATGGATTTCCGCGCAAGGCAACTCAAGCATGCGTCATTCATCATTCGGAACAGAGCTGAGGCGGTCCATGAGCTTGCATGCTAATTTACTGCTTTCCTAGTTAATTTGATTCATTAATTAGGGTTTTGTACTTATTCGGACTGTATTATTTACTTGGACTGTATATTATTTATTCGGACCCTCTGAGCGAGGGCACAATTGTAATAAGTGTGCGTGTGTGCGATGTATGCTTCCAACCCCACGTCTTTCTCCCTTTTATTTACCAGCTTATGATGGTTAGATTAGGGCATGTTTCAATTAGCATACAGTATGATAGCATGTTTGCATTCATTCATCTGTTTTGCATGCACCGGGCTCGGCGCATCATACTAACTGCATTTGTATTTCAATTCGAGTTGAATACTTGTTAGCGGTTGCATCTCATATGCCATTTTAGAATAGCCGAGCCTGCTATAGTTGCATTTTCGCATGTGTTGCATTAGGCATTTCTATATAGTTAGGATCATGCATGGATTTTAACATAGCTTCTGTTTTGGCTTGGAGTACTCGGTAAGTTTTTATGCTTTAGCATCCTTGCATGCGTGTGAGTGACTGCCATGATAGCATGCTTACCATGAGGCTATATGCTTATGTGAGATAACTGCCTGAGTGCCTGTGGGTGAAGGTTGGGTTATTTGGATTGGAACAATCATCGACTGTGAGTTTTAAGCCCACTAGATAGTGGCAAAACCATCTTTTCTAAGCCCACCCGAGGGTGGCAAAATCTGCATTTTAAGCCTACTTGCGAGTAGCAAACCATCAAAATGAACATGAAATGCTTTTTCAATTCAGGCGATCCAGTCTATACTTGTACGATGTGCGCATCACATAGTAAATCTGGGCTAATTAACCGGAATAAGAACGCATATAATGTTTTCAAAAACTAGATATCATGGTTAGTAAAGGCCGATCTTGATCGGGCGAGCGGGGGTGCTCACGAAGTGACCTTCCCCAATCGTACCCAAGTTCCCGAGCCGAGGCAACTTTGGTGATGACGGACACGTGGCCTTAGGCAAACGAGTCAGGGTTTCCTAAATTTCCCCAAAATAAAATATTTAGGTGGCGACTCTACATCTGGCAAAGCAGTCCATGTTGGCACTTCTTTCAAAAATCTGTTTTCAAAAACGATTTGCCAGATTTTGGACTCTTTGATGATTCATCGGTCTTGCATTGCATTCTGCGAGATTAGACACAAGACCATGACACAAATCGAGTCTGAACTGTAGTGAGGCCCAAGGGCGCGTCTACAGATGCGTGATTGGTGGCCCGAAGGTCGATAACCACATTCCCTTGAGCTCATGAAAATGATAGGAGGGTGGTTGTGCATACATATCTTGCAAATACATTGCCATGCCCTCTTGCTCTCTGTTGCAGCAAATTGGAGAAGTGCAGCAACTTCTGGTCGGCCGACTAGAAAAACTAGCTGGCCGACCACTTTTTTTGGTCTGCAGCAATAGAAAGCGGTCGGCCAGTGGCTGGAAACACCCCTAGGTGGTCGGCAACCCTCCTACAGGTCCCTAAGGTGAGTTAGAAGCTTTCTGGAGCTCAGTGCAAGGTTCTGAGAACAGTTGCAAACAGAGGCAAATTGGGGCATCGCGACGGATTTCTGAACGAGGCGACCTAGCATGCATGCACTCCTCATCCCGAGGACCTCTCTTTAATGCTTTCCTTAGCTAGTTTATGCTTTGGTTCTGTATTTAAGTAATTAATGCGTTTAGTTGCTTATTCGTGTTGTAATAACTAGTTAGTTAACTTGTTAAGTTAATTAGCTTTGTTTTGTACTTAATTAGTTAGCTTGTTAGTTAGCTAGTTTTGTGATGTAATAATTAGTTTAATTAACTTAGATTAGCTAGTTAGCTTCTTATTCGGACCCTCCTGCGATAGGGCGTATTGTTGTAATAAGCATACGTGTGTGTGATGCATGTCTTCCAACCCCCATTTCTTTCTCCCTTTTATTTACCCGCTTACGATGGTTTGTTTTAGGGCATATTTTGTTTAGCATACCTTATGCTTCGCATGCGTGCATTCATTCATCTGTATCGCATGCACCGGGCTCAACGCATCATACTAACTGCATTGTATTTCAATTCCAATTTGAATACATGTACCAAGTTGCATTTCATATGCCATCTTAGATAGCCGAGCCTATCTTAGTTTCATTTTTGCATGTGTTGCATTAGCCATTTTGACATGAACTAGGATCATGCATGATTTCTAACTAGTTCTCTGTTTTGGCTCGGAGTACACTGTGAGTGTTTACACTTTAGCATACTGCATGAGATGTGTATGTTGCCATGTTAGCATGCTTGCCATGAAGCTAACTACTTAAGTGATTAACTGCTTGAATGCCTGTGGGTGAAGGTTGGATTGCTTGAATTGGAACAATTCATCAAAATCCTCGATTTAGCCTACTTGCGAGTAGCAAACTTCAAACCGTTTTCAAACAAACGAACATGCAATGTTTTGTTCCAACTTAGGCGATCTAGTCTATACTTGTATGCTGTGCGCATCACATAGTAATTATAGGTTAATAACTGGAATACGAACACATGTGTTTTCAAAAATAAAATATCATGTTAGTAAAGGCCGATCTTTGATCGAGTGAGCGGGGGTGCTCATTGCATGACCTTCCCATCTCGTACCCGAGTTCCCGAGCCGAGGCAACTTTGGTGATGACGGACACATGGCCTTAGGCACAAGTCAGGGTTTCCTAAATTCCACCAAAATAAAACATTTAGGTGGCGACTCTGTATCTGGAAAAGCAGTCCATGTTTGGCACTTCTTTTTTAAAATCAGTTTTCCAAAACGATTTGCCAGATTTGGACTCTTTGGTGATTTATCGGTCTCACATTGCACTTTGTGAGATTAGATTCAGAACTGTGACACGAGTCCGAACTGTAGTAGCTAAGAACAAACGAATTCGCGCCCTCGTGCGCGGTGCCGGGAGTTCTCGGGCGGTCTACAGTCCTCTGTCACCAAAGAAGAGTGGTTTTGATTGTGATTGTAACTTTTCTCCGACTATGCCATGCATTCGAATTCAAGCTTCTTCAAATTGTAAGCCCTCGCACCTTCTTCGACGGTGTTGCAAGTGCCCAACTAGACCCTCTTGTCGGTGAAAAGGTCTCGAATTTTGGCAGCCTATTTGCTCCATTTTCGTTGCTGAACCTCTTTGTATTTCGACCCAGATGGCCTTGGCCAATTAGGGTTCAGGGTTTTGGTTAAAACTCTCTTCTTTTTAGGGGCTTTCTCTCCATTGCGTCACCCTACCTCTCCCACAATTGCGACGCCATCACCCTACTACTTTCATTCTAAACTCGAGACAGCAACCACTTTGCCATCACCCTACGTTGCCTTGCTATCTCTCATAAGCCCTCAACACCACCTCCATCTCCTTCCCCCTCTCCTAACTCTTCGATGACACCTCCTCTTCATCTCCCTCTCTCTCTCTCTCTCTCTCTCCTCTCTCTCTCTTCTGTGTACATAGATATATATATATATATATTATTGAATTAAATGGGAGTGTATTTAACTCACTCTGAGTTAGACGGATAAATTATTGAGTTAATTGAGAGTGAGAGCAAATTAACTATTTTGCCCTTAAAAACTCTGCACATGTTGTCCACGTGAGCCTTTTCCGTCCAAATACTTAACAGAAGTTATCTATTAGACCAAATTGATACAAAATATAAAATTTAGGGTCAAAATCGAACAAATTAAAATTAAAGAGACCAAAATGACACAATGTGTAAATTACATAGACTATTTACATAATTTATTCATAAATTTTAAGAGTTAAAATAAAAAAAAATACGACACATAAAAGAAGTAAAGAATAATTTATCCTTTTTTTAAATAGTAAAGAGTTCCATCATCCCTCTAGATGTTGACATTTAACCCGTGTAAAAACTCTCCCAACCCTATAAACAGTTGACAGAATTTAATACGTCCGCAAAATCAAGACCGTGGATGAAATTATCATTTTTAACTAGCAAAAGCAACTTGACCAAGGGTGAGCCTGTTGGAAAGTATTAAAGCATGACTATGACAATTTTAAATTTAAGTTCTTCATACATATACATGAAAGCACAATAAACAATTGTTATCTGATTTCTATTTTTAAAATTAACATACATATCACATATCAATTACAATATATAAAATTAATTTTACAATTTATTTCATAGATTAATCACAAAATGGTCTGAATTCTAAATTAAAAAAAAGAAAATTTACCCATAAGTCCTAGTTTTTGAAACGTTGAACCATTTAGTCCTAAAAGTTTTATTATGCTCCATTTAGTCCCATTTTTACATCAGCATGATGATGATGTAAATGATATAAATGATCTGATGTTTCATTCTATAATTTCAAAATTTATTGAAATCTGATGAACATTAGATGTTTTTCATCATATATTTTCAAACATTATTGAAATTTGATGAACATTAGATGTTTGAAATCTAATGTTTGTAACATGACTCTGATGTTATTAACATTGTATCTGATGTTATTAACATTGTAATGGACCTTTCAGTCTATAAGAAAACTTTTAGGACTAAACAGTGCATAAGTTATTAATTTGGGATTTATTGGTGCATCCCCCATAAAAAAATTATTTCATCGTTTCCAAAAAATTAATTTTTTATTTTATTTTTCATTATCTTAAAATATTATTTCATTTTCAAAAATTAATGACCAAAATAATATGAATTTTCTATTTTTCCTTATTATTCATTAACACAAAAGTACAATTATGACAATTAATATTCCTAAAAAAATGTACTATCAAAGTGTAATTTTGAAAAATTAATATTTTTTAAAGTGCAATAATTGTACTATCAAAAAAAGTTAAATTTTTCAAAAAGAACTATTATTTTGAAACAGATGGAGTACTTGAAAATCTCATTTTAGAAATCTACAAACCATGTAGTCTTTTTTATTTATTTATTTATTTATTTATTTATTTTTATTTCATATGGATTGATAGGCCCTGTTCATTTGGAAATATTTTCTATGAGATTCTATTTAATAAATTAAAAATGATTGAGACCCCTTTTTTTGGAGACCCCCACAACCCCCTTTGGATCTCAATCATTGATGGTGACAAAAAAAAAAAAAGGGTTGTGGGGGTCTCCAAAAAAAGGGATTCCAAACATTTTTCTTAATATATTATTGTGTCACGTTAAGAAATTTTTGCCCTTATTGATTGTTAGGCTCATTTTTTTTTTTTTTTTTGGAATGTGATTTTTGAAATGTGGCAAATGATTGATTTTCATAATGAGCATACTAACATTTTGGGTGGATGTGATGTGTGTGATTTGATTTTCAAAATGAGCATGCTACATTTTGGGTGGATTAAATATGAAATGTGGTTTGTTCAAACTAGCAATATGATTACAAAAATCTTTTAGTATACTTTTTGAAATGTGATATGTGTAATGTGGTTTGATTTCTAAAATGGATATGTTATATTTTGGGTAGACTGAATGTGGAATGTGATTTATCCAAACCAACAAATGACCACAAAAATCATTTAGTGTATTTTTTGAAATGTGACATATGGAATGTGATAAACACTACAAAAAATTAAGGTTTTAGAAATCAAATTTAGGGACAATTATTTTTTAGGGACCAAATATTTTTGTTGCGAAAATTGTCGTCATTATATTTTTAGCAATGAAAATTGGACATTAGTGATGAATTATTATCATTTTAGGACCAAATTTTGTCTCAAAAAATCAACCATTCTGAGACCAAATTATTTTATCCGTAAAAGTCTATTTATTAGTGACATTTTCAAAATTTTGTCGCTAAAAGTCTTATTTTTCACTTTTCAAGACAACATTTTAGTGACTATTCTCACGACGATAGAAATTGGTCCCTAAATGTCTTTTGCAACAAAGTTTTTACTTTTAGAGACTAAAAAATTTAGTCTTTAAAACTCTTATATGTTGTAGTGAAATAACTAAAATTAAAAAGGGAATCTTCAAATTGACCATATCATAAAAACAATGACAAATGTGTCATTTTGCATAAATAAAGACTTGTGTGTTCATTAAAATAATTATGGAACTAGTTGGTTTATAAATTATGATTTTAGGATTTATGAGTCAATGTTCCTTCTAAATTTATAACTGTACATACATGCCATAATATATAATTTATAAATATAATATATTTTACAAAAATACATTATTTATTGATCTAGTTAAAATACACAAACGCATAAAATAGACAGGAAAAAAAAAATGAATAGAGTGTTTTTATTGCAAGTCACATGGTATTTTTGCCTTCCCCCACTTCAATTCAAGGACTAACCCTCCTTGCATCCTATAAAAACCCACTCTTCCCTTCATATTTTCTCCACCATCACAATTATCCTTTTAGAAATTGCTAATTTCTACCATCAACAATCTAGAAAGTTCTGTTACTTTTCTTCTTAAGGGTTTGAGAGAGATGGGTTCCAAGAGCAATAATGCATCACTCGCCTTGTTTTTTTTGCTCAACCTTCTCTTCTTTGCCTTTGCAAGTACAAAAAAGTTCATTCAAGAAACCGATATACCTTAACGATCTATCTGGAAATTAAATAAAAATATAGCGATTTCCGGGTTTTACCCTTGTTGTACAGTGATCCGGACACGTGTCCGTTGATGTTGGTAGTTGATTATTATCTTGTTTACATCCTTTCCTACTTTGTATTTGAGTTATAGGATGTGTTGGGCAGGTTTGTTACAGATTGGTTGTGTTTGGGAGCCAAGTGTTGCTGCCCAGATTTTTGGACCTTCGCTCGAGCGAGGAGTCGGTCGCTCGAGCGAGAGTTGAGTTTTGTGTCTGGTGGCTCGAGCCAGGTATTCTTCGCTCGAGCGTACGTCTGTCTCAGTTGGACCTGAGAGCTGTAGTTTTTGGCTCGAGCGAGCTTTACTTCGCTCGAGCGAGATCAGTGTTTTAGATCCTTCGCTCGAGCCAGGGTTTCTTCTCCGAGCGAACGACTGCGTTTGGTGCTGGACCTGAACACTGTGATTTTTGGCTCGAGCGAGCTTTCCTTCGCTCGAGCGGTCTGGTTGTCTTTCGCTCGAGCGAGCTTTGTCGCTCGAGCGTGCTTTTAGTTTTTGGCTCGAGCGAGACTTTATTGGCTCGAGCGAGGGTTTTCTCTGTGTCGGTCCTCGAGCGACCAAGTCTTCGCTCGAGCGAGCCTGTTTATATCAGTTCAGCAGCCGAGTTAAACATCACTTTTTCAAACTTTTCATCTTCAAACCCTAGATCTGAGACCCTCTCTCTCTAGACTTACCTTCTCTCTAAGAATCTCCCTAGTGTGAATCTACCCTTGGTGCTTTGTTAAAAAGGTAGAGGGTGTTGAGAGCTTCGATTTAATCTGAAAATCTTTGGATTTGGAGCACGTTGGGTTTTGGTCTTCATCTCCTTTTTTGCTCAAACTTCGAGGTAGGGATGCCCTACTCCTCTTTATGAGCTTTGTCTTTAAATTTTAGCATTTTGATATATTGGGAGTTGTTGTGTAATTTTGGAAAACTTTGGGCCTTTGTGTAAATTTACAAAGGTTGGGGCTTCAATTATAATAAACCTAGATGCATGTTTGGCATAGAGAAATGGAACCTAAGGGTTGTAATGTTAATTATGGAAAATGTCCTAATTACATTGGTGAATTAATTTGTATAATTAATTGTGAGAAATGAGGAATTGATGTGGAAATGTTGATTATATATATCCATGTGTTGCATTTATATTCTGTATAGAAATAACTGCTTTGGGCTATCGGTGGAGGATAGTCTTGATTGTTGTAGACAATGCATGATGATTAGGCAAACTAAAACTAATCATTGAAATGTCATTGAGTATGACGGTTAAAGAATACATTAACTTTATGTATTGATTTGGGATGTGTATAATTATTGTTTATATGCATTGTGTTGTGTTGGAGAAGATAGGGGATGTACTCCACGGTTTAGGGGATGATAGGGGATGGACCTCTAAACCGGATATTGTTTGGGAGGAGATAGGGGATGGACTCCATAGATAGAGCTCATATGCTTATCTAGTGATGTGGTGACACAGCTCATATGCTTGTCTTTGGAAGTGTGATAGTGCTCTTATGCATATCTGTTTATGTGTTAAGATAGCTAGTATGCTTATCTAATATGAAATGGGAAAAAGTGTAATATGAGTTACCGTCTCATCTAAGTTGTTTGGCCAGGTTCTGAGCCATGGTTATAAATTGAGAATTGAAAGGAAAAGGAAAACGAAACTGTAAAGTGTTATAAGTGGAAGTACCAGTGTTGGCCACCTATCAATTGCTAATCTTTAGTCATTGTTCATATTTGGTTTAGTGTATTTCTACTGGGCTGTGGCTCACCCTATATGGGAATATCATTTTCAGGTACAGGTAGCATGCCACCTCCAAGGACATAGCTTGGGAGGCTAGAGGCGGGCAGACTTTTTGTTGTTTTTTTTCTTTCTGATGTATTACATGTAAATTCAAGCCAAGGGCTTAATGTGTAAATGAGTTAGTACTCTCCTTTTTGTAACCAAGTGTTAACTTGGAAAGCTGTAAGCCCTTAGGGCATTTGCTTTTGTTGTTAACATGTAATACTTTTTGTAATGAAACTCTGATGAATAGAAGAATGTGGATCTTTTATATATCAATGCATGTCTATATTGTGGGTTTAATGTTATTATTTTGAGGGCGTTACAACTTGGTATCAGAGCGTACCGGGTTCGAATACTTTGGGTACGTGGGAAGTGATTAGGATCACAATGGGTTTGTCTCGCTTGATAGAGACTTAGGTATAGTGTCATATGCCATGTATTTGATTGATAACATGCTTATGTGATTATTTGGGTATGGGATTTAATTTCTAGGATGTTGATTGGATCCTTGGGTTTCTGGGAGTCTTGTTGGAAAAGCACTTGATCAATGCTGTTTCTAACCGGAACTCTAGTAACGCCTCGGGACTATCATTATCCGGGAATGAAATTCGTAAGTGCTTACGTGGAGTGAATTATAGTTGTCCATGCATTAGGACGCGAGTGTTTAGTTTCGGCACATTTATGAGTGTGCTAATGTTCTTCGTTTCCTTTATTAGGATGTCAGGACGAGGAAGAGGTGGTAGGCGTGGTAGGCCTAGGAGGCAGGAAGTGCCCATACCGGATGAGATTCCGGCAGTACAGGAGGGTGTTGGTCAGGCCAACGTGGCCGAGCCAGCGGGTCAGCAGGCTATGAGTGCCTTGGCCAGAGAAATAGCAGGAGCTTTGGGTATTCTCAGAGCTGGAAATCAGGCAGTTGAGGCAGGGCCTTCTTTCTTGAAGAGGGAGTTCTTCCGGTCTAACCCGGAGAGTTTGTTGGGGATCCAAAGGAACCACTTAAGGCAGATGAGTGGTTGGAACAAATGAGTAAGACGTTCGAATGCTTGGCATTGAGGACGGAGCACTGAAAGTGACCTTGGCATCCTTCCAGCTGAAGGGAGATGCGGGTCAATGGTGGAAGTATGAGAAGGTCCGTGTTGGTGGTACTTGGGAGGCGTTTGTAAATGCTTTCCAGGAAAGATTCTTATCTGCAGTTGCTAGGGAGAAGCTGAGAGATCAGTTTAGTCGGCTCAAACAGGAGGGTTTGTCTGTGGCTGAGTTTGAGGCTACATTTACTAGCTTGTCCAGGTTTGCACCTGAACTTGTGGCAACAGAGGAGCGCCGTTGCTATGAGTTTGAGCGGAAGTTGAGGCGTGGCCTCAAGTTGAGGGTTGGTGGGTCTTACATCCGAGAGTATAGACATCTGGTGGACGCTGCAGCTCATATGGAGCTTATGATGCAGGAGGAAGAAGAGGAGAAGCATAGAGGCTCCAAGAGGGGCCAAGAGGGCCAGGGATGGCAGGAGACAGAGGGGTTATAACCCTCAGCAGTCTCAGGGTGGAGTTTCTAGATCGACCTTTCCGTGCCGAGTGCAGGCTCGGGGAGAGGCAATCAGGGGGAGTTCACTTGTTACAAGTGTGGCCAGCTGGGTCACAAGGCTTCGGTTTGCCCGCTGAAGGGCGGAGGTCAGAGAGCTGCTTCTTCTTCAGCTAGACCTCAGAGTCAGAGTTTGGGCAGGGGGTAGCCCTTGTCTTGCTATCAGTGTGGACAGCCTGGGCACCTGAAGAGGTTCTGCCCACAGTTGAGTGCCACTTCAGGAGCGTCTGGTTCTAGACAGACGCAGGGATTTCAGCCAGCTCAGTCAGTGCAGGCCTCGAGGGCCAATCCGGGAGCTTCGTCGTCCCAGTCAGTACAGCAGTCGTATGCTCCTAGAGGTGAGCAGGTGGATCAGGGGCCTACAGGGCGCGTGTATGCTGTTACCGCGCAGGACCTAGTACCGGCTCCATCAGTGTGAGAGGTACCTTTCTGTTTTGCAACTCGGTTGCTAGAGTGTTGATTGACACGGGTGCATCTCATTCTTTTGTATCTGCTGCATTTGCATCTGTGTTGGAGTTGGAGTTAGCACTATTAGCATCTCCTATTTGTGTTGTGTCACCTATTGGGGGTGAGTTGATTTTGAAACACGGATGTAGAGGTTGTGATATAGAGGTCGACGATCATAGGCTTCCGTTTCCTTTTGTAGTTATGCCCATGAAGGGCTTTGATGTTATTTTGGGTATGGACTGGTTATCGTCATACCGGGCAGTTATTGATTGCTACCGCCAGAGGGTCACTTGTTGTACCGTGAGCGGGGAGTGTTTCCATTTCTTGGGGACCGGGTTGGTAGTGTTTGCCACCGGGGTATGATCCGCGAGGGCGGAGTGAACTTAGTGGTCTACTTGCTAGCTTTGAGAGTGGTGAGTGTGATGAGACCCAGACTGTGTTGCCGAGGGTTTGTGAGTATTCGGATGTCTTTCCCGAGGATCTTGTTAGTTTGCCACCTCACCGAGAGATTGAGTTCTCTATTGATCTAGTGCCCGGCACGGCGCCGATTTCCATGGCACCTTACCGTTTTGCTCCAGCAGAGTTGGTTGAGTTGAAAGTTCAGCTCCAGGAATTGCTAGATAAGGGCTTTGTTCGCCCTAGTGTTTCACCGTGGGGAGCACCGGCCCTCTTTGTTAAAAAGAAAGATGGTGCCTTGAGATTGTGTATCGATTACCGGAAGTTGAATCGGGCTACGGTTAAGAATAAGTACCCTATGCCCCGTATAGATGATTTGTTTGACCAGTTGAAGGGTTCCCGTTGTTTCTCTAAGATAGACTTGAGATCGGGTTACCACCAGTTGAGGGTCAGGGAGGAGGATATTCCGAAGACGGCATTCCGTACGCGGTATGGCCATTATGAGTTTCTGGTGATGCCATTTGGGCTTACCAACGCACCGGCAGTCTTTTGGACTTGATGAACCGGATCTTCCGGGAATTCTTGGATCGTTTTGTAGTCGTTTCGTGGACGACATTTTATCTATTCACCTTCAGAGGAGGAGCACGAGGACACTTGAGAGTGGTGCTTGAGTTGCTTAGAGCCCATAGCCTGTATGCCAAGTTTGGGAAGTGTGAGTTTTGGCTAGAGGAAGTTAAGTTCTTAGGCCATGTGGTTTCCGAAAGGGGTGTCCGTTGATACATCCAAGATTGAGGCAGTGCAAGATTGGGCACAGCCTAAGAGTGTGTTTGAGATCCGCAGTTTTCTGGGATTAGCTGGGTATTACCGCCGGTTTGTGAAGGATTTCTCCAGGTTAGCTTCACCGTTGACTAGATTGACTCGGAAGGGAGTCAAATTTGTATGGAGTGAGACTTGCGAAAAGTCGTTCCAAGAGCTGAAAGTTAGATTGACCACCGCTCCGGTTTTAATTATTCCGGAGAGAGGGTTGGGTTATGCGGTTTATTGTGATGCCTCACGAGAGGGTTTGGGTTGTGTGTTAATGCAAGAGGGGAAAGTGGTAGCTTATGGCTCACGTCAGTTGAAAATACACGAGAAGAATTACCCTACACATGACCTAGAGTTAGCAGCTGTAATCTTTGCCTTGAAGATTTGGAGGCATTACCTTTATGGTGAGAGGTTTGAGGTATTCTCGGATCATAAGAGTCTGAAATATCTGTTTTCACAGAAAGACTTGAACTTGAGGCAGATGAGGTGGATGGAGTTCATTGAGGATTATGACTTCGAGTTGCATTATCATCCGGGGAAGGCCAATGTGTGGCCGATGCCCTTAGCAGGAAATCCTGTTAGTGACGTAGCTAGTATAGCCATCCGGGAATGGGAATGTTGGGTGCACTTGGGGAGTTTGATTTGCTTCTGGGCGAATCCGTTGAGGCTGCGGCCTTATTTTCTGTTGTTGCGCAGCCTACACTTGTGACTAGAGTGTTAGAGGCACAGAGAGGTGACCTTGAGGTAGATTCCCTCGAGAGAAGATCTCCAGTGGGAAGGTTGAGAAGGGTTTGACGGTGTATCCCGACTTGAGTGTGAGATACCGAGACCGTTTGTTTGTGCCGGAGTCTTGCCGAGAGGAAGTACTCCGAGAGTTTCATCATTCACGCCTTGCGGTGCATCCGGGAGGCACTAAGATGTATCGGGATTTGGGTCGCCAGTTTTGGTGGCGGGGTATGAAGAGAGATGTGCTTTTGTGTCTAAGTGCCTTACTTGTCAGCAAGTGAAGGCCGAGCATCAGAGGCCAGCGGGTTTGTTGCAACCCTTGCCTATTGCCGAGTGGAAGTGGGAGCATGTCACTATGGACTTCGTTGTAGGTCTTCCGAGGACTCAGCGGGGTAGTGATGCTATTTGGGTGGTTGTAGACCGGTTGACTAAGTCGGCGCACTTCATTCCTATGCGCGTGAGAGATTCGGTAGATCATCTTGCCGACTTATATATTCGGGACATAGTGAGGTTGCACGGGGTCCCAGTGACGATCGTCTCAGATAGAGATCCTCGTTTTACTGCCAGGTTGTGGCAGAGTTTGCAGAGTGCCTTGGGCACTAAGTTGACCTTTAGTACAGCTTATCACCCTCAGACTGACGGGCAGTCCGAGCGTACTATTCAGATCCTTCGGGGTTGTGTCCTTGACTTTAGTGGGACTTGGGAGAGACACTTACCATTGGTGGAGTTTGCCTACAACAACAGTTTTCAGTCTAGCATCGGTATGGCACCGTTTGAGGCCTTGTATGGCCGACCTTGTAGGTCTCCTTTGTTGGGCCGAGGTGGGTGACGCACCTTTGTTGGGTCCGGAGTTGGTTAGGGAGACGACGGAGAAAGTTGAGCTTATCCGTAGGAGGCTTGTTACAGCCCAGAGTCGTCAGAAATCTTATGCTGACCGTAGGAGGAGGCCTTGTTGGCGTTTGAGATGGGTGATCATGTCTTTCTGAAGATATCACCTAGGCGGGGATTGATGAGGTTTGGGAAGAGTGGGAAGTTGTCCCCTCGGTTTATTGGTCCTTTTGAGATCTTGAGAGGATTGGCGAGGTCGCTTATCGTTTAGCTTTACCGCCACAGTTGTCCGGAGTTCATGACGTGTTTCATGTGAGTATGCTTCGGAAGTATGAGCCGGATCCATCACATGTGTTGGATTGGACCGACTTAGAGGTAGATGAGGATGCCTCGTATGAGGAGAGACCGGTTCGGGTCTTGGATAGGCGGGATCAAGTCCTGCGTGGCAAGACCATTCCTTTGGTGAAGGTTTTGTGGAAACATCACGGAGTGGAGGAGGCCACTTGGGAACGTGAGTTGGAAGTCCGCGAGAAATATCCGGACCTGTTTGTGGATGTTTGAACATATGTTATATATATTGATGTATTGTTGAACTTTAAGATCATTAAATATGTCTTAAGTTGTAAAACATGGTGCATGTTTTAGTTAATGAAGTAGTTGAAACTTGCCTCAAATGGAAGTTGTGTAACATTGTATATGTTGAATATGTAGTAGAAATGGAAATGTATCATGATTGTTGCTTATGATATGAATTGTGAACCATGTATGTTGGAGATGGTTGAAATGGAAAGAAAATGCATGTTGAAATATATGTATTGTGAAATGCCTCTTGATAAGAGATGGAATGGCCGGTAATGGGTCAAGTTGTTGAATGTTAAAAATGTAACATTGTTTAAAAGGGAGGAAAAACCTGTTTTTGAAAACTTGTGCCTAATTTCGGGGACGAAATTCTTTAAGGGGGGAGGTTATAGCGATTCCGGGTTTACCCTTGTTGTACAGTGATCCGGACACGTGTCCGTTGATGTTGGTAGTTGATTATTATCTTGTTTACATCCTTTCCTACTTTGTATTTGAGTTATAGGATGTGTTGGGCAGGTTTGTTACAGATTGGTTGTGTTTGGGAGCCAAGTGTTGCTGCCCAGATTTTTGGACCTTCGCTCGAGCGAGGAGTCGGTCGCTCGAGCGAGAGTTGAGTTTTGTGTCTGGTGGCTCGAGCCAGGTATTCTTCGCTCGAGCGTACGTCTGCGTCTCAGTTGGACCTGAGAGCTGTAGTTTTTGGCTCGAGCGAGCTTTACTTCGCTCGAGCGAGATCAGTGTTTTAGATCCTTCGCTCGAGCCAGGGTTTCTTCGCTCGAGCGAACGACTGCGTTTGGTGCTGGACCTGAACACTGTGATTTTTGGCTCGAGCGAGCTTTCCGTCGCTCGAGCGGTCTGGTTGTCTTTCGCTCGAGCGAGCATTTTGTCGCTCGAGCGTGCTTTTAAGTTTTTGGCTCGAGCGAGACTTTATTGGCTCGAGCGAGGGTTTTCTGTGTCCGGTCGCTCGAGCGAGCCTGTTTATATCAGTTAGCAGCAGCCGAGTTAAACATCACTTTTTCAAACTTTCATCTCTTCAAACCCTAGATCTGAGACCTTCTCTCTCTAGACTTGCCTTCTCTCTAAGAATCTCCTTCTAGTGTGAATCTACCCTTGGTGCTTTGTTAAAAAGGTAGAGGTGTTGAGAGCTTCGATTTAATCTGAAAATCTTTGGGTTGGAGCACGTTGGGTTTTGGTCTTCATCTCCTCTTTGGCTCAAACTTCGAGGTAGGGATACCCTACTCCTCTTTATGAGCTTTGTCTTTAAATTTTAGCATTTTGATATATTGGGAGTTGTTGTGTAATTTTGGAAAACTTTGGGCCGTTGTGTAAATTTACAAAGGTTGGGCTTCAATTATAATAAACCTAGATGCATGTTTGGCATAGAGAAATGGACCCTAAGGGTTGTAATGTTAATTATGGAAAATGTCCTAATTACATTGGTGAATTAATTTGTATAATTAATTGTGAGAAATGAGGAATTGATGTGGAAATGTTGATTATATATATCCATGTGTTGCATTTATATTCTGTATAGAAATAACTGCTTTGGGCTATCGGTGGAGGATAGTCTTGATTGTTGTAGACAATGCATGATGATTAGGCAAACTAAAACTAATCATTGAAATATGTCATTGAGTATGACGGTTAAAAGAATACATTAACTTTATGTATTGATTTGGGATGTGTATAATTATTGTTTATATGCATTGTGTTGTGTTGGAGAAGATAGGGGATGTACTCCACGGTTTAGGGATGATAGGGGATGGACCTCTAAACCGGATATTGTTTGGGAGGAGATAGGGGATGGACTCCATAGATAGAGCTCATATGCTTATCTAGTGATGTGGTGACACAGCTCATATGCTTGTCTTTGGAAGTGTGATAGTGCTCTTATGCATATCTGTTTATGTGTTAAGATAGCTAGTATGCTTATCTAATATGAAATGGGAAAAAGTGTAATATGAGTTACCGTCTCATCTAAGTTGTTTGGCCAGGTTCTGAGCCATGGTTATAAATTGAGAATTGAAAGGAAAAGGAAAACGAAACTGTAAAGTGTTATAAGTGGAAGTACCAGTGTTGGCCACCTATCAATTGCTAATCTTTAGTCATTGTTCATATTTGGTTTAGTGTATTTCTACTGGGCTGTGGCTCACCCTATATGGGAATATCATTTTCAGGTACAGGTAGCATGCCACCTCCAAGGACATAGCTTGGGAGGCTAGAGGCGGGCAGACTTTTTGTTGTTTTCTTTCTGATGTATTACATGTAAATTCAAGCCAAGGGCTTAATGTGTAAATGAGTTAGTACTCTCCTTTTTATAACCAAGTGTTAACTTGGAAAGCTGTAAGCCCTTAGGGCGTTTGCTTTTGTTGTTACCATGTAATACTTTTTGTAATGAAACTCTGATGAATAGAAGAATGTGGATCTTTTATATATCAATGCATGTCTATATTGTGGGATTAATGTTATTATTTTGAGGGCGTTACAAAAAAGGAAGTTGAATACAAAAGGAAATTGAATACAAATGGAAGTTCATTCAAGAAACCACTATAGCTTAACGATCCATTTGTAAATTAAATAAAAAAAGGAAGTTGAATAGAAAAAAAATTGAATAAAAATGGAAGTTAAATAAAAATAAAAATAGAAGTTGCATAAAATTAACAATGGAAGTTCATTCAAGAAACCACTATAACTTAACGATCTATTTGGAAATTAAATAAAAAAAGGAAGTTGAATAGAAAAGGAAATTGAATAAAAATGGAAGTTGCATAAAATTGAAAATTGAAGTTCATTCAAGAAAACACTATACCTTAACGATCTATTTGTAAATTAAATAAAAATGGAAAACTAATAAAAATAAAAATGGAAGTTGCATAAAATTAAAATGGAAGTTCATTAAAGAAACGATTATACCGTAACGATCTATTTGGAAATTAAACAAAAATGGAAGTCGAATGGAAAAGGAAATTGAATAAAAATTAATGTTCAATGAAAATAAAAATCGAAGTTGCACAAAATTAACAATAAAAGTTCATTCAGGAAACCACTATACCTTAACGATCTATCTGGAAATTAAGTAAAAAAGGAAGTTAAATAGAAAAGGAAATTAAATACAAATGGAAGTTGAATACAAATAAAAATGGAAGTTGCATCAAAATTGAAAATGGTAGTTCGTTAAAGAAACCACTATACCTTAACGATCTATTTAAAAATTAAATTAAAAAAGAAGTTGAATAGAAAAGGAAATTGAATAAAAATTGAAGTTCAACAAAAATAAAAATGGAAGTTCATTCAAGAAACCACTATACCTTAACGATCTATTTGGAAATTAAATAAGAAAGGAAGTTGAATAGAAAAGGAAATTGAATAAAAACAGAAGTTGAAAAAAAATAAAAATGGAAGTTGGATCAAAATTGAAAATGGAAGTTCATTCAAGAAACCACTATACCTTAACGATCTATTTGGAAATTAAATAAAAAAGGAAGTTGAATAGAAAAGGAAATTGAACAAAAATGGAAGTTCAATAAAAATAAAAATAGAAGTTGCATAAAATTAATATGTAAATTTATTCAAGAAACGACTATACCGTAGCGATCTATTTGGAAATTAAATAAAAATGGAAGTTGAATGGAAAATGACGTTGAATAAAAATTGATGTTCAAGAAAAATAAAA
Organism: Camellia japonica; assembly: GCA_030407325.1. Classification (NCBI taxonomy): domain Eukaryota; kingdom Viridiplantae; phylum Streptophyta; class Magnoliopsida; order Ericales; family Theaceae; genus Camellia; species Camellia japonica. The sequence goes on along the minus strand of JAPPVO010000007.1, from coordinate 15,137,187 downwards.
ATGGAAGTTGAACAAAATTAACAATAAAAGTTCATTGAAGAAACAACTATACATTAACGATCTATCTCGAAATTAATTAAAAAGGCAAGTTGAATAGAAAAGGAAATTGAATACAAACAAAAGTTGATTAAAAATAAAAATGGAAGTTGAAACATGTCACGCCCCACTTTTTATTACTCGAGGTCATTACCAAGTTCCTTAACTTAATTCAATTTCAGAGATAACATGCGGAAATAAACTCAAATGTTCAATTAGAAGTAATGAACAACAACTCTCTCATTCGAATGAAAATTAAATACAACATGAGCATCCTTAAAATAAATTGCCCTCAGGCTTACAACATCAAATAATCAAATGAAGGGTATAACCCTTTTTCACATATGGCATTCCGCCAACAACAAAGAGGCCCCGTGGCCAACATATAAGAAGATCCAAATCTTGTAGCACATCCTGCTAAACACCTGAAAAAGATTCAACAACGTGGGATGAACATATAGTCCAGTAGGGATCTCAACATGATCCTCAACAATAACAACATTACAGATAGCTATGATCATGAACACTCATTCTCGTACTAGAATAATAATGTGACAGTTTATACAAAAAATATATATATATATATATATGAACTTTTATCGAAAACAACTATTTCATTCAACGCTATAAGCGATTCATCTTTCCTATTTCCTTTCATTAACCCCCGTTCCCAATCTTTTATAACATTAACAACTACTTAGGAAAAATAGATTCACTAAGCCCATTACTCTATCCCATTTCCCACACATACAACAGATGTGGCTTTTCAAAACATATTTCTAAAATGTTTGATTTTCTTTACACTTCCAAAAGATAAAAGGGCATTTCGGTTCAATCCCAAATCTATTATAACTATACATGCATACCTTTACAAAGGGAGATAACAACTCAACTACATGCATAAGATAAACCAATGAGGCAACTCGGCCCTCCAAAACCGTAACCAACACAATCCACAATGTTCCCAGATACACTGAAACAATAACAACAAAACTTTGCTCTACTAGCTATGTGCGTAGTAAGCCAAAGACACACTTCTCACAACGAACTACCAGTTTACCAGGCGCTAGCTGGAAGGGTGTGGCACCTTAGATTATCAGCGCATACAGTTCTCCAGGTGCTAGCTGGAAGGTAACGGTACCTCTGATTATCAGCGCAGGATATAACACCAAAACCACAATATAACAAGGTATAATCAACATGTGTAAAACATACACATAAACTATCAAGATTAAACAATGTATTAAGATATAAGAACACATAGGTGTGTGGAGTCCATCCCTATCTTCTCACACACACTGGAGTACAACCCCTCTCTCCTCCCTAACAAGTATACATATATAATGTATCTCAACATTTCATCACATAAGATGTTCAATCAACAATGTGTAAAGTATACACGACAATTCAATGCAACCACGTCATCCTCCACCGATGACCAAGGACAAAACCTCTAGATGCAGATATTTTGTATCTAATAACGGACTCAATTAACATGAGATCACAAACCCTTCAACAGAACTAACATGGTAGTTAAAGATACAACCCCCGCATATGTGTGTTCACACTCATATTACAACAATCCAATTCTCATACCTTTTGTTTTCACAAATTCAATTCCATGGACAATAAGGCCATAACTCATTTTAATCCATTACATTCTTTTCAAAGCCACACCAATTTAATTATGCAAATTAAGTCATAATCATTAAATTAGGGTTTTCCTCCCTCTTTCTCAATATCGACCTAAAAGGCTCAATTATCAACAACAAACAACAATAATCACGTTTAAGACCCAAAATACATAAGTATTTGCCCAATGATCAAAACCCCTCTATTAATTTATTAAATCAAATAAAATTAGGGTTTCCTCTCCTTTCACAACAACATGCTAATTAACACCCCAATTAGCCTAAATCATACTTAATGATAGTAAACGCAAATCCAACAACCAACCCAAGGTTCAACCTCATGATTTTTAACAAATCCAACATGATATAATGTTTTTATGCAATACAAAAACTACCACATGTCTATCTATAGATGGAGTATTGAAAAGAAACAAGGAGAATCCCTACCTCAAACGGAGAACTCAAATGGAGAAGATGACCCGGAATCAAAGTGCTCCAAATCCACTATTCTTCAGATTAGAACAAAGCCCAAGCCACCCTCTATCTTTCTTACAAAGAACTTAGGATGGATTCACACTAGAAGGAGATGAAAATCTAGAGAGAAGGTGAGTTTAGAGAGAGAGAGAGTCTCGTATCTAAGGTTTCAAAAAGAAAAGGGGATGAAAAAGTGATGTTCTCCCCGGCTGCTGCTAACTGATATAAACAAGCTCGCTCGAGCGAAGTATTGGTCGCTCGAGCGACCAGACACAGAAACTGACCTCGCTCGAGCGAAGAAAATCTCGCTCGAGCCAAGAAACACAACTCTCAGGTCTGAACCCAGACGTACGCATGCTCGAGCGAAGCTACCTTGGCTCGAGCCACCAGACACAAAGACTCCACTCTCCGCTCGAGCGACTAAAACCTGGCTCGAGCGAAGGACCAAAACAAAGAGCTCGCTCGAGCGACAAACATCTCGCTCGAGCGAAGGACTAAAACTGGGCAGCAACCACCTGCTCCCAATCACCAACCAACCTGGCACAAACAAGTCCAAAACATTCTATAACTCAAATTTAAAGAATTGAAGGATAGAAACAAGTTCAAAACAATAACTGGCAATCCACGGAACTAAGTCCGAATACACAACCAAAGGAGAAAGAACCGGGATCGCTATAACCTCCCCCCCTTAAAGAATTTCGTCCCCGAAATTAAAGATACGCCAAAACATAAGGCCAACTGATCACACAACACCAAACACCCAGTACTAGGAGAGACTACTCTCGCTACAAACCGTAAATCCACTCTTACCAAGGAAGAGACTATCTAAGGGAACACGTTCTCAAAGGCAAACACTTAGGCACAAAGCCACAACAAAACCAAACCTTCCCCGAAACAATTCGCGAACAACCGACTAGCGCTTCAAGCTAAGCACTATTCAACAACATAACTCCCAAATGCAACCGAAAGCAATCTTCTAAAAAAAAATAATAAGAAAACATTTTCTTGTTCAAGAGACATTTCTCTAGGATAGCCAAATTTTCAATGTTGACATTCAAAATAAATCTTCTTTTTCCATGCGAAACTCAAAAGTTTTGTAAATTTTTTTTTTTTTTCACAACCACGGTGTTATCCAAAACATAATCATCCACAGTTTATTTCCAAAAGATTCATTTGGAATTCTCAAAACCCTTGAATTAAATCAATTTCTCAACAACCCTTTAGGTGGCCCAACACTAGGAAAAAGTTTTGTTTTCCATTTCTTTCCAAAATAACACTATCAACAACCATCACGCACAGTGATGCCACAACCAACACAGAACATAACATTTCTATAATGATAGTTAATAGAAATAACAACAATACTATCAACACATAAGGCATAAGAAATTCATGGTTTTGCAATTTCATCCCGCCTCCTTTACTTAACCAATTTAATAATAACACCTGGCTCAGAACCTGGCCAAACAATTAAATGAGATAGTAACTCATTCAAAACATTTTTCACTTCACAATAGATAAGCATATGAGCTATATCAATTTTTCAATAGATACACATTTTGGTGCTGTATCATCGGAGTCCATCCCCTATCTCCCCCCAAACAATATACATACACATAATGTATAAAAAAAAAAAATCCAATCATTCACAATGATCATTCAATACACATAATTGCTGTATTATAATGACCGTCATATTCAATGACACAGCCCGGATGATTAGTTTCAGTTTTTCTTAATCAACACACAAAGTCTACAGCAAACGAGACTAACCTCAAGGTGACCAATGTCAACCCAAAACCCAATACCAACGAGCTGACTAATCAACTCAAAAAAAAAAAACTCCACACTTAGTAACCCACACACTGATGTGCCACTCAAACCATACCCAATAATTGATAACCAATCACAATACAAACACTACCCCTACACAACGATGGGGTCACCACGGACTCACTGAATAGTAAGCCCAAAACACGAACCAACATACTAGGTACCATTCCTGCTAACTTGATACACAAATCCACATAACCTTGCCAATACCACGCGATCTCGAAACCATCACATCAATCACATCCACTCGCAGATTCCTTCTCAACAAATAATCTCTAAAAGTGAACAAGGCCCACAGGCCGTCACATGACTATCTCAATCTACAGTACCAAGCAAGCAACACACTAGGATCATTGATCCCATTAACAACTTCTCAATACATAAATAGAGGGTTCGAAATTTCCATACATACTCCCCAATACATGAGGATTAAACACACAATACTATGCATACATATGCGATACATAAATGGTGCCTCAGCATCCAACATACAACCGTCAACAACAAAATCAATAAACATAATACACCACCGGCCAACATTACAAAAGGTCCCTCTCCAGGATAAACTGTAGGGCTAACTAATAAGTCGCCCCTCGCGAGGCTCTCGAAGCCTGGCCTGCCCGTTTCTGGTACCGATAGTCCCGACTGGACGGGTATGACTGAGTCTGACTAGGTTTTGAAACACTTGCAGAATTACACGCAAGGCAAAAACGCTACCATGGCCCAGCTGACCACAAACAAAACAACCACCAGACCCCCAACTCTGAGACTGGTCTGAAACCTGAACCTCCCCGGACCTCCAACAGAAGAGTCCGAAACCCCAGGCGAGAAAAGGAATTAGCCCCTGACTGAGCATGTTTCCGCCCTCCACCCCTTACTGAGCCGAGAACACTTAGGAACCGTAGGACTTACGAGAAATGGTCTCCTCCTTAACCCCATCATCACTTGCACCATGGCCTCCACATGGGCCGCTGCCTCGACTAAATTATAATAATCCTTCCAAAAGGATCCAGCTACCTTCTCCCGAATATCAAACACACACCGCTTTCAAACTCATAACAACGACGCTCCTCTGTTGCCACAACTCTGGAGCAAACCTCGACAAACTAGTAAACCGCATCTCAAACTGTGCCACAGGAGTATCATCCTGACGCAACTCTAAAAATTGATCCCTCAACCTTTCCCGAGCGGAAGGAGGGAAATACTTGGCCCAGAAGGCCTCGGTAAAAGCAACCCATGTGTTACCTACATTGTTCTTAGCATACTTCCACCAATAACTCGCATCACCCTTCAACTGAAAAGTCGCCAAGGAAACCCTCAACTCCTCCTCTTCGACTCTGAGCATATCAAGAGTCTTGGTAATCTGCTCTAACCAACTCTCTGCCTCCAACGGTTTAGCCTCCCCCACAAACTCTGGTGGGCCGGAACGGAAAAACTCCTTAGTAAGTTTGAGAGCATGCCCGCTGCCGCCTCAGTACGAACTAGGGCGTCTTGCACTGCCTCACAATCTCACGTGACATCCTCGCCGACAGCCGATGCTGCAACGGCGGTGCTAAAGAAACTGATGTGCCCCTACCGACACTTCTACTATTTGACCGTCCTCTATTTCCTCGTGTAGACATCCTATAAAGCACAAAAGTAAAATACACTTAGTGCCAACCACAATAGCCTTCTTCGAGGCACACACTACCACCACTAAGTCACAAGACACACTTAGTCACAAAATATACATTTCTATTGCATATAATCATCCAAACACATAACCACATAATCGAATCAAGTCCACAAAGATAGTTACTCATCCCGGAACTCTCAAGGAATTCCTATCAGAAACCACGTTGATCAGGCGTGTTTCCAAAAGGACCTCAAAGCAAGTTCACCGGTTATGAATACTATCTAGGAGACTGAATCCCATGCTCACATAAATGCAACACATAAGTCCTAACTTTCATGATATCTATATGCAACGTCCTCACTATACGTAGTAAACCCACTGTGATAAAAATCACTTCCCACGAGCTCAAGGTATTCAAACCGGTAGCTCTGATACCAAGTTGTCACGCCCCACTTTTTATTACTCGAGTCATTACCAAGTTCCTTAACTTAATTCAATTTCAGAGATAACATGCGGAAATAAACTCAAATGTTCAATTAGAAGTAATGAACAACAACTCTCTCATTCGAATGAAAATTAATACAACATGAGCATCCTTAAATAATTGCCCTCAGGCTTACAACATCAAATAATCAATGAAGGGTATAACCCTTTTCACATATGGCATTCCGCCAACAACAAAGAGGCCCCGTGGCCAACATATAAGAAGATCCAAATCTTGTAGCACATCCTGCTAAACACCTGAAAAAGATTCAACAACGTGGGATGAACATATAGTCCAGTAGGGATCTCAACATGATCCTCAACAATAACAACATTACAGATAGCTATGATCATGAACACTCATTCTCGTACTAGAATATAATGTGACAGTTTATACAAAATATATATATATATATATGAACTTTTATCGAAAACAACTATTCATTCAACGCTATAAGCGATTCATCTTTCCTATTTCCTTTCATTAACCCCCGTTCCCAATCTTTATAACATTAACAACTACTTAGGAAAAATAGATTCACTAAGCCCATTACTCTATCCCATTTTCCACACATACAACAGATGTGCTTTTCAAAACATATTTCTAAAATGTTTGATTTTCTTTACACTTCCAAAAGATAAAAGGGCATTTCGGTTCAATCCCAAATCTATTATAACTATACATGCATACCTTTACAAAGGGATATAACAACTCAACTACATGCATAAGATAAACCAATGAGGCAACTCGGCCCTCCAAAACCGTAACCAACACAATCCACAATGTTCCCAGATACACTGAAACAATAACAACAAAACTTTGCTCTACTAGCTATGTGCGTAGTAAGCCAAAGACACACTTCTCACAACGAACTACCAGTTTACCAGGCGCTAGCTGGAAGGGTGTGGCACCTTAGATTATCAGCGCATACAGTTCTCCAGGCTAGCTGGAAGGTAACGGTACCTCTGATTATCAGCGCAGGATATAACACCAACAACCACAATATAACAAGGTATAATCAACATGTGTAAAACATACACATAAACTATCAAGATTAAAACAATGTGTTAAGATATAAGAACACATATGTGTGGAGTCCATCCCCTATCTTCTCACACACACTGGAGTACAACCCCTCTCTCCTCCCTAACAAGTATACATATATAATGTATCTCAACATTTCATCACATAATGTTCAATCAACAATGTGTAAAGTATACACGACAATTCAATGCAACCACGTCATCCTCCACCGATGACCAAGGACAAAACCTCTAGATGCAGATATTTTGTACATCTAATAACGGACTCAATTAACATGAGATCACAAACCCTTCAACAGAACTAACATGGTAGTTAAAGATACAACCCCGCATATGTGTGTTCAACACTCATATTACAACAATCCAATTCTCATACCTTTTGTTTTCACAAATTCAATTCCATGGACAATAAGGCCATAACTCATTTTAATCCATTACATTCTTTTCAAAGCCACTCCCATTTAATTATGCAAATTAAGTCATAATCATTAAATTAGGGTTTTCCTCCCTCTTTCTCAATATCGACCTAAAAGGCTCAATTATCAACAACAAACACAATAATCACGTTTAAGACCCAAAATACATAAGTATTTGCCCAATGATCAAAACCCCTCTATTAATTTATTAAATCAAATAAAAATTAGGGTTTCCTCTCCTTTCAACAAACATGCTAATTAACACCAATTAGCCTAAATCAACTTAATGATATAAACGCAAATCCAACAACCAACCCAAGGTTCAACCTCATGATTTTAACAAATCCAACATGATATAATGTTTTTATGCAATACAAAAACTACCACATGTCTATCTATAGATGGAGTATTGAAAAGAAAGGAGAATCCCTACCTCAAACGGAGAACTCAAATGGAGAAGATGACCCGGAATCAAAGTGCTCCAAATCCACTATTCTTCAGATTAGAACGAAGCCCAAGCCACCCTCTATCTTTCTTACAAAGAACTAGGATGGATTCACACTAGAAGGAGATGAAAATCTAGAGAGAAGGTGAGTTTAGAGAGAGAGAGTCTCGTATCTAGGGTTTCAAAAAGAAAAGGGGATGAAAAGTGATGTTCTCCCCGGCTGCTGCTAACTGATATAAAAGGCTCGCTCGAGCGAAGTATTGGTCGCTCGAGCGACCAGACACAGAAACTGACCTCGCTCGAGCGAAGAAAATCTCGCTCGAGCCAAGAAACACAACTCTCAGGTCTGAACCCAGACGTAGACGCATGCTCGAGCGAAGCTACCTTGGCTCGAGCCACCAGACACAAAGACTCCACTCTCGCTCGAGCGACTAAACCCTGGCTCGAGCGAAGGACCAAAACAAAGAGCTCGCTCGAGCGACAAACATCTCGCTCGAGCGAAGGACTAAAAACCTGGGCAGCAACCACCTGCTCCCAATCACAACCAACCTGGCACAAACAAGTCCAAAACATTCTATAACTCAAATTTAAAGAATTGAAGGATAGAAACAAGTTCAAAACAATAACTGGCATCCACGGAACTAAGTCCGAATACTACAACCAAAGGAGAAAGAACCGGGATCGCTATAACCTCCCCCCCTTAAAGAATTTCGTCCCCGAAATTAAAGATACGCCAAAACATAAGGCCAACTGATCACACAACACCAACACCCGAGTACTAGGAGAGACTACTCTCGCTACAAACCGTAAATCCACTCTTACCAAGGAAGAGACTATCTAAGGGAACACGTTCTCAAAGGCAACACTTAGGCACAAAGGCCACAACAAAACCAAACCTTCCCCGAAACAATTCGCGAACAACCGACTAGCGCTTCAAGCTAAGCCACTATTCAACAACATAACTCCCAAATGCAACCGAAGCAAATCTTCTAAAAAAAAAATAATAAGAAAACATTTTCTTGTTCAAGAGACATTTCTCAAGGATAGCCAAATTTTTCAATGTTGACATTCCAAAATAAATCTTTCATTTTCCATGCGAAACTCAAAAGTTTTGTAAACATTTTTTCACAACCACGGTGTTATCCAAAACACATAATCATCCACAGTTTATTTGCCAAAAGATTCATTTGGAATTCCTCAAAACCCTTGAATTAAATCAATTTCTCAACAACGCCTTTACATGGCCCAAACACTAGGAAAAAGTTTTGTTTTCCATTTCTTTCCAAAATAACACTATCAACAACCATCACGCACCCAGTGATGCCACAACCAACACAGAACATAACATTTCTATAATGATAGTTAATAGAAATAACAACAATACTATCAACACATAAGGCATAAGAAATTCATGGTTTTGCAATTTCATCCCGCCTCCTTTTACTTAACCAATTTAATAATATACACCTGGCTCAGAACCTGGCCAAACAATTAAATGAGATAGTAACTCATTCAAAACATTTTTCACTTCACAATAGATAAGCATATGAGCTATATCAATTTTTCAATAGATACACATTTTGGTGCTGTATCATCGGAGTCCATCCCCTATCTCCTCCCAAACAATATACATACACATAATGTATAAAAAAAAAAATCCAATCATTCACAATGATTTCAATACACATAATTGCTGTATTATAATACCGTCATATTCAATGACACAACCGGATGATTAGTTTCAGTTTTTCCCTAATCAACACACAAAGTCTACAACAAACGAGACTAACCTCAAGGTGACCAATGTCAACCCAAAACCCAATACCAACGAGCTGACTAATCAACTCAAAAACTCCACACTCAGTAACCCACACACTGATGTGCCACTCAAACCATACCCAATAATTGATAACCAATCACAATACAAACACTACCCCCTACACAATCGATGGGGTCACCACGGACTCACTGAATAGTAAAGCCC
>JAPPVO010000007.1:15051919-15127126 GCA_030407325.1 Camellia japonica | reverse complement strand
GAGAAAAGTGAACAAGAGGGTTTTGAGAGAAAAACCGAGCTTGAGGGCCGAGCGGCGTGAGAATCACACAAATCAGAAAGGGTGGGGATAATACCCGGAGGAACTGGCTCCTCGAAATTCGAGGACCCCCCCTTGTAAACATGTCTGTGTGTCGTGTCTTTTGATTTGTCGGTCTCAATTTGGTTTTGAGTCTTTTCCGAGTGTATCTCGTTGTGTCTAGGTCGTGTGCCTTTTATTTTCTTCACTTGAGTCCTTTCTACTGTGTTCAGTTGTAGGCTCGATACCCCGGTTGTGAAACCCCTTTTCCAAAGATTAATCGTTTGCTCTAAATGTTGTGCCATTTTCTACATTCGTGCAAAGCAAGAGAAGAAAAGGGAAAATTTGGGACATCCGAGTGTGTTTCAACCTTAACCACTTCAGTTTTGAGATCCGTCTTGTTAGATCGGGTTACTTGTTCAAAGTTTGCCGTGTGCGGAATAAACCAAAATACTGTGTTATGGGCTATATGCAAATCAATCCCAGCAGGTCAATCCCCAGCAGATTACGAACTGTGTGTTCGGGTTGAGCAGTGGTTTGTATGGGTTGTTCGCTGTTAGTTGGTCGGTTATCTGATCAGTACCATGCAAATGCTCAGATTTCAGACAATGGATCAATAACCATTTACATTTGAGGTGTAAAATGATGCAATGCAATGCAGTATGAAATGCGCAGAAATGTACAGATAAAACACTTTTCAGACAAAAGTTTGTTTTATATAATCTCTTTCAAAGTACAACTTTTGAAGAAAGCAAAAAAATCTGCCTGCGGCAGTACATAGTACTCTATCTACCAAAAAGAGAAAAATACAAGAAAAGAAATAAAGAAAAGAAGCAGCAAAATCATCATCATCAGCAGTAGGCCTCATGCCTAAGGATCAGTCCTCGCCCTCTTCCTGGGCAAAAGCACATAAGCACCGTCGGAGCTGTCACTGTCGGAGCCCGAGCCTGAGCTGTCCCCGGCCTCCTCCGTAAATGACTCCGTCCCCGCCTCCGACTCACCATCTCCTGGAACTGGAGCTCATGAGCTGCTCCCTACGTGGCCACGTCCCCCTCTAGTGCGAGGGAATATCCTGCCATCCCGAGTAGAGAGGGGAGGCCCAGCTGGAGCAGCGCCACCCACTGGAGGGATCGGGAAAGGAGGCTGAAAATACAAAGAACAAACACATCAGAATGCCGTGAGCAGTTTATCAGTACAGAATGCAGTGTATGAGTACAGTGTGTGAATGCCGTGAGCAGTTTATCAGTACAGAATGCAGTGTATGAGTACAGTGTGTGAATGCCGTGAGCAGTTTATCAGTACAGAATGCAGTGTATGAGTACAGTGTGTGAATGCTGTGAGCAGTTTATCAGTACAGAATGCAGTGTATGAGTACAGTGTGTGAATGCCGTGAGCAGTTTATCAGTACAGAATGCAGTGTATGAATGCCGTGAGCAGTTTATCAGATTTTTGTGCAGTGTAGCAGATTGTGCGAAACAGAGTGTGATTCGAGACTGTGGTCAGAAGAACATACCGGTAGGCCGTAGACGGCCAAGGCGTCGAGAGTCCGCTGTAGCATCCCCATCAGGGAGGCATTTAGCTCCACTGACTGACGGGTATACTCGGAGGAAGCCTGCAAAAATATTAAATACATCAGTATTCTGTGGGATATTTGAATGAACTGAAATGAAATAACAATGCAAGATGCAGAAATAAAGTAGCACATACCGGAGGTTAAGTCGGGATACCGGCTAACTCATGGCCAGCCGGGGGAGGAGCAAAAGGGATCTGGTAGGTCTCCCCACTCTGCCCCCTATAAATCACCATGGTAGGAAGAGCGGGCCAGCCCGTCCCTCGTCCCCTCTGCACTCCCCTCCTGCCGCGAGCTCGGGCCCTCTGTGACCACCCCACCCAGCCGGTGGTGTTCCCAAGGATGTTTTTAGGCTATATGAGGGGTTTTGGGTCTTCATAGCTCAAGAAAATGCAAGAAAGTGCATCCCCGGTGCTCAACCGGCCTCCGTTTCGACCTCGGGCCGTGTCTTCTGTGCATGGCGCTGAGATTCAAGCAAGAATTGTATCCTTTTCGTATCCTTTTGTCTTTCGTAAAAATTCAAAAGTTGCCCCGTGCGCATTGCATGCATCCATTACATTGTCCGGCGCGTCGCGTCGCGTCATCTTACACGTCCTTTGTGACTTGCATCATTTTCCATTCAAATGAGGTACGTGTGCCTCATTTCGCATTCTATTGCATCTCGAGGTACGCGTGCCTCGTCTTGCATCATCTTTCATCTTGCATTTCATCTTGATCCACGTGCGGTGTACTACCTCACGTGCTCCATTTGCATTTCGTCTTAGTCCACGTGCGGTGTACTACCTCACGTGCATCATTTTTCATTCCAGTGAGGTACGCGTGCCCCACTTTGCATTCCATTTTGCATCTTGCATACGTCTTACACACGCCGGTCCGGCGGGACCTTAAACACGCACGGTCTAGGAGACCTTAAATCCTCGGAGGTGTAAGACCTTCAGTGCATTAAAGTGCACACCTCATTGCATTTGGCATACATCGCGTCGCGCGAGTGCGCACCCCATTTGCACTTCATTTTCCATCCAATGAGGTATGCGTGCCTCATGTTTCATTTTATCCTCACTTGCATTGTTTTACATCCCGTGTGGCACGTGTGTCACATTATGCAAATTGCCCCAACGCCGGTCCGGCGGGACCTTAAACACGCACGGTCTAGGAGACCTTAAATCCTCGGGAGGTGTAAGACCTTCAGTGCATTAAAGTGCACACCTTATTGCATTTGGCATACATCGCGTCGCGCCGAGTGCGCACCCCATTTGCACTTCATTTTCCATCCAATGAGGTATGCGTGCCTCATGTTTCATTTTATCCTCACTTGCATTGTTTTACATCCCGTGTGGCACGTGTGTCACATTATGCAAATTGCCCCAACGCCGGTCCGGCGGGACCTTAAACACGCACGGTCTAGGAGACCTTAAATCCTCGGGAGGTGTAAGACCTTCAGTGCATTAAAGTGCACACCTCATTGCATTTGGCATACATCGCGTCGCGCCGAGTGCGCACCCCATTTGCACTTCATTTTCCATCCAATGAGGTATGCGTGCCTCATGTTTCATTTTATCCTCACTTGCATTGTTTTACATCCCGTGTGGCACGTGTGTCACATTATGCAAATTGCCCCAACGAGGGCCCGGCGGGACCGAAAACACGCACGGTCTGGCGAGACCTTAAACCCGCTCATTTGCATTGTTATGCATCTCAAAAGCCGTGCGTTGGCACGCATTTCAAACATCATGCATCATTTGCATCGTCATGCATACGCTGTGCATCCCGGTCTAGGAGACCTTAAATCCTCTGAAGGTGCAATTCCTTTGGTGTTCGTCATGCCCGAACGACTTTCGGTGGTCTGGTAAAGCCATCAGCCTGTGTTTGCGGTGAGTTCCTAGAAGACCAACTGGGACGGTGAAAACTAGAGTTTGAATGGCTTATGCCTAGAACGCAAAGGTTCGAGATCTCCGAGACTAAAGTCTGGTTTAAATACCCAGGGGGGTGTACCCTCGGCTTGAAATCTGTATGGAAGCCCCATAGGTTGAGGCGGCGTGTTTACGCCTCGATTCTGGATATTGAACCAACCTAGTATATCGCCCTGTTGGTAAGATAGGGAAAGCTGCAATCGTAGCCGTTGCATCATCATGCATTATCATGCATCATTTGTAAATATTGCATATGTCATGCATTTCAAAAAAAAACAAAACACAACACATGCATATGTCATGCATTTCATTGTAGTATAGTGCATTTGTCATGCATTTTAGTTGCATGCATTCCACTGCATCACCTCCATCTATGGCTTGCGCCCTTCCTTGTTGAGCTTGGTCTGGTATGTGCCCATATTTTTCGTGTCAAAACACAGTTGTCGAGCTTTTGTGTCCGAGCCTTGAGGTAGTAGCGGCACCGTTTCTGTGTTAGACATGGCTTGTATGTGTACATGCCCTTCCTAAGCGAGATTTGGTTGGCCCGCGTGCCATATCCATTGTATTAATATCCACTTCTATGCATTTTAGTTGCATGCATTTCATTGCATCACCTCCATCTATGGCTTGCGCCCTTCCTTGTTGAGCTGGTCTGGTATGTGCCCATATTTTCTGTCAAAACACAGTTGTCGAGCTTTTGTGTCCGAGCCTTGAGGGTAGCGGCACCGTTTCTGTGTTAGACATGGTTGTATGTGTACATGCCCTTCCTAAGCGAGATTTGTTTGGCCCGCGTGCCATATCCATTGTATTAATATCCACTTCTATTGCATTTTAGTTGCATGCATCCACTGCATCACCTCCATCTATGGCTTGCGCCCTTCCTTGTTGAGCTTGGTCTGGTATGTGCCCATATTTTTCGTGTCAAAACACAGTTGTCGAGCTTTTGTGTCCGAGCCTTGAGGGTAGCGGCACCGTTTCTGTGTTAGACATGGCTTGTATGTGTACATGCTTTCCTAGGCGAGATTTGGTTTGGCCCGCGTGCCATATCCATTGTATCCATATCCATTGCATCCCATTGCATGCATCCCCTGCATCATCTTCCATCTATGGCTTGCGCCTTTCCTTGTTGAGCTTGGTCTGGTATGTGCCCATATTTTCACGTCTATACACTCATAGTTTGTGTGTTCGAGCCTTGAGGGCTTCGGCACCTTTTCTGTGTTAGACATGGCTTGTATGCGTACATGCCTTTCCTAGGCAAGACTCGGTTTGGCCCGCGTGCCATATCCATTGTATCCATTCCCATTGCATTATAGTGTAGTATTGTTGCATCCGGCATTAGGATCATTATTCCCTCATTAGCGGGTCGTCACCCCACTTATGTCAATCCACCCAATACTTGTTCTTATGTCTGTCTACATTACTCATAGTTCTGTGTGCGCTCGCGCCTTGAGGGCTTCGACACCTTTTCTATGGTAGACGGACTTGTCACCTCCATCAATCTATTTGACATTCGTGTGGTTTCGAACCGCTCATGATTGAATCATGATTCAATTGCCCTGCATGTAGTTTGCATATAGTTTCAATTGCATTGCATATCATTTGCATTATTCATACATAGTTTTGTATATATTGCATATTATTTAGCATTCGCATTGCATATGTCATGCATGTTGCTAACAATATTGTATCTGTTAAGTTTGCTTTCTTTTCAGGCACGATATTGTATGTACGGTTCATTTACCGCTGGTGGAACCAGGCGAGCCGCACAGGTATTGTATCTCCCGAGTGAGACGTTTTGAGAATTGCATAATTCTCTTACATCCTTTCTGCATTGTGATGTAGACTGTTGTGCATGTTAGCTTATAACTGTCGCATGTATTGCTTCATTACAGCTTTCTTTGCATGATCATAAGTTATGCTCGGCTTCTTGCATTGTCAGTTGCATTTTGCCCCCGCCTACGGGCGCATATCTTATCTTTGGCATGTGTGCCTCCTGCATGAACTACGCTGGTTTGATTCCCTAAGGGATACGTAGGCAGCTTGCGAGTTCAACCATTTGCGCTTTGTATGTCTGTCCAAGTCTTCGGCCTTGTCAAAAATGGGTCGTCTCTGGGCTTTGACATTCACTCCCGTCATTCTTATGACTTTCGAGTTCTGTCAAAGAGGGGCAACTGTAGACACCCCATTTTTGACCGTCCTCAAGACTTGGACGTCACCGTTGGAACACTCGGTGATTATCCATGTTTGTGTTCGTTTGGAGATTCCCGGAGTTCTCGGCTACGCGCGCCGTGCCTCAGGACCTCCGGACTCGACCGTTTGTGTCTGGTTGTGCACCAAACACTTGTGTTTTGCCTTGGGAGGGCAGGGAATGCTTTGTGAGGCATCCCCACATACCACCGGCTGGGGCTAGAGGCCACCGGCTGGCTAGAGTTGCCATCGGCACTATATTGTGCCGGTCGGCACTATTTTGTGCCGGTCGGCACTAATTTTGTCAAAATGACATTTTTTGCCGGCGGGCACTGTGCACTTGCTTTCTGAGATATTTTCAGACAGCTGTGTGCAATTGGTTCCCCTCCATACACGTGTATGGAGGGATGAGCTTGCTTAGGGACTAAGCTTGTAAGCTTTTTGCCTATAAGAGGGAAGGTTCTTCCCTTTGCTCAAGGGTTACAAAATCTGAGAGCTTTAGACATTGTTAGAGAGTTAGAGCTCTGGTTCTTTTAGGGTTAGAATAGATATACACTCTATCTCTCTTTTTCTCTTTGAAAACTAGGTGTTTTGTGCCTTACTATTGCACACAAGCACCTAGTGTTCCACCTTCCTCTTGGTTCTGAGGTTCCAGAGGTTTGTTCTTAGTGTTCTTGACTGGTTTTGAGCTCAAGGACCCATCCACTCCAACCTTTGTGAAGGTGGTCTTCAAAGGTAACAAAACTACCCTTTTCCCCCATTTTTGCACTCTATTTTTACTTGCTTTAAAGTAGTTTTTGAGCTTAGTGTTTGGCACATAAAAGTTCTGTTTTTGACCCTCTTCATTGTATATTAAGAGTGTTTTGTGGTTTGAGTAGGTTTGACCACCTTTAGGCCTTGAAAAGGTCACTTTTTGTGCTATTTTGTGAGAGATCCGAGACTTTGGTGTTAGGATCTCTTCACCACTGAAATCTTGAGGGATTTCAGTGGTGAGGAGCATGCCTTAGAGTCTCAAGAAGGAGAGGGCCACCCCCTCTCCTTGATGTCCTTGAAAAGGGCAAATTTTGGCTTCCAAAGGAGCTTCATGCTTGAGTGTGTGTTAAGCATGTTTGACTTGTTTTCCATGCTTATATTGCCATGTTATAACATGATTTCAAGTTAGTTTAGGTCCCTTATGCATGCTTAGCATAGTTGCCTTGTAATGTCTCTTTGATGCCTTAACATGTCTAGGTTGCATGCCTTTGTTTTGAACATGTTTTAGGCCTAGATCCATGAAGCTTGTGTGCTTATTTTGCCATGATTTAACTCTGTCCATAGCCATTTGGGTCGATCCTATCATGCATTATATAGCTCCTTTGCATTTGGCTTGTTGGCCTTGAGAGTATGAGTGTGTAGCATGCCATGCTTGCTTCATTTTTGGTAGTTTGAAACCATCTAGCATGTTATTTCAGACTTTTTGGTGCGCTTGTATGCATGCTTTAGTTGCTTCTTTAATGCTTTAAAAGCATGTGTTGAATACTCCATGTTTTGGTCATGTTGCATGCCTTTGTACTTGAGCCTCTTAGATGTCATCTAGGTGCTCCTTAGGCTTTGTCTAGGTCTACTTGTGACCTGTTTTGAGTCCCTTTAGCTTTGTGAAGCTTGATAGACTTGGCCTTGGTTTAAGCCTTCATGGCTTGTTTCAAGACTTGGGCCATTTGTTGCATATTTGGCTTGCTTTATTGCATGATTTGGCCTCATGTTTTGCATGAATTTCAGAGTTTTCCATGCATGCTTTTAGCCCATGTTTGGCCTCTTCAAGTGTGCTTGAATGTTGTTGTTATGCTTAAGTGTTGGCACCTTAACATGTGTATGTGTGCATGTGTGTTTGGCCCTCATAATTTAGCATTGTGGCTACTGATTTTTGGGCCTTTTAGAGTTGCCCAATTCATGTATAAGTCCATCTTTCAATTGGTTTGCATGCTTGCCTTGTATGCTTACTTACATGTTCGCATTGTATTGCCATGTTGCATGTTAGTTGCCATGTCTAGGATTGCATCATATTGGCATGCATGCTAGGCCTCTTGAAATGAGGTATGATAGAGGTTTGGCACTCTTGTTTGTTTATGTGGTTTGCATGCATTTGAAATCAAAGTTGCATTCTTGGTTCTTGGGGCCATCATGCATGGAAATGCGCGATTGGTGGTCCGAGAATCGAGGCACATGCCCCTTCGAGTCAATAACATGATAGGGAGTGTGTTTGGTGCATACATGCCTTGAATTGCATTGCCATGCAAGTTTTGCCCTCTGCTGCTGTGAGTTGCAGGTTTGCAGGCATTTTGTGCCGACCGGCACTTTTTAGTGCCGACCGGCAGTCAAATGGCAGCCGATATCTTCACTCAGTGCCGGTGGCCACATCCTTCAGCCGGTGGTGTTGTACCCCAGCCGGTGGTACTCCCCAGTGCCCTTAGAGGCACTCCTGGGACTTTGGCAATCTTCAGAGAAGGATAGCAGGGAAAACAGAGGCACACTTGCATGACAGTGCGATTCTGAACGAATCCCGGGCGCGCGACGCATTTGGGCCCTCCTCCCGAGGCATTTACTGTTTTAATTAGATTAATCATTTGTCTAATTAATTTAGTGAGTTTGTAATAATTAATTAGTTTGCGTAGTTAATTATTTGTATATTATTATTTCGGTCCCTCCGAGTGAGGGCAAAAATGTAATAAGTGTGGGTGCGTGGGCATGTATGTCTTCCAACCTCCACTTCTTTCTATCCCTTTTATTTACCTGCTTACAATGGTAGATTAGGGCATATTTGATTAGCATACCTTATGCAATACATGCGTGCATTCATGCATTTGTTTACATGCACCGGGCTCGGTACATCATACAAACTGCATTGTAACTTTCAATTCCAAATTGAATACGTGCTATTCGCACATTTCACATGCCATGTTTAGGGTTAGCCGAGCCTACTCTAGATTGCATCTATGCCTGTGTTGCATTAGCCACTTAACATGAACTAGGTCATGCATGTTTGCTAACCCGGTTCTTGTTTTGGCACGGAGTACGATGTAAGTGTTTTTGCTTTAGCATAATCACATGCGTGTGAATGTTTGCCATGACAATAGGATTGCCATGCGGCTAAATGCTTACATGAGATAAAACTGTTTGAATGCCTGTGGGTGGAGGTTGGATTGCGTGAGTTGGAACAACTCATTGAAATCCATTTTAGCCTACTTGCGGGTAGCAAAATCTGACACGTTTTTCGAGACAAAACGGATATGCAATGTTTATTTCCAAGTTAGGCAATCTAGTCTATACTTTTGTGTTGTGCGCATCACATAGTAATTCTAGGCTAATAATTGGAATAAGACGCATAATGTTTTCAAAATCGGATATCACGGTTAGTAGAGGCCGGTCTTCGGACCGGGCGCGAAAGGGGGTGCTCATAGCTGACCTTCCCCGATCGTACCCAAGCTCCCGAGCCAAGTCACTTTGGTGATGACGGACACGTGGCCTTCGGCACCGAGTCAGGGTTTCCTAAATTCCCCATTAAAAAATATTTAGGTGGCGACTCTGTAATCTGGCAAAGCAGTCCATGTTTGGCACTACTTTTTCAAAAATCTGTTTTTCTTCAAAACGATTTGCCGGATTTGGACTCTTTGGTTCAGATTTAGAACCGCGACACAAATCGAGTCCGAACTGTAGAGCGAAGCCCACGGGCGCGTCTACAAGTACCTGCTACAACTAGTCTACTCTGCTGCCTCAACTCCCCCTAAAGTTGTTCGTCTTGAGCTGCTTCGAAGAAAGGTATATATACTTTGTTCTTTTCCTCGACCTTTTATATAATGCTTGTTATTTATCTTTAATTCTTCTTCTGTGAAGGTGGTCAACAGCAAAAGAAGAGGAGACTCCTTGAGCTAGAAAAGGAAAAATCTGAGTTTCAAGTAGAGGAAGAAAAAGAAGAAGATCAAGAGCAGGAGTCCCTCTTGAAAAGAAAGAAAAGAGTGATTGATTTGGTCAAGAGGAGACGACTGCTAGGGAGGCAGAGGAGGAACTCATTTTTGGGGAATCCGGATCTCAGACTAAAGAAGTTGAGAAGACAATGGAGGAGCGGACAATACCAATTCAGAGAAAAAAGAGAAGAAAGATTATTGTCTCTCCTGATGATTTCGTTGAAGATTCTGATTCCGAGACAATTGCCCAAGCAATAGAAAAGAGAAGGAAAGTGACTGCTTCAGCTACTGGCTTGGTTGAAGATCCCATCCATGAAGCAGCTGCTAAGGCCATAGAACAAGAATATTCCAAGGCCATAGTTGTCTTCAAAAGGGCTGAGAGGAGACGGCAGCAACAATTTCTAAGAGAGGAAGTTGCTGCTGCTGCTGATGCATTACCAAGGGAAATGGCAAGAGAGCAACAGACTGCCGAACATTACTCCCTTCGCAGCTCTCCCATCAGTGCCAGCGCTTCTGGAACAAGTAATTTCCTTCATGCCTTTATTCTTTTCTTGTCGAATCTTCAATATTGAGATTTAACATTTCTTTATATTTCTCCTTTTGCAGCAACAACCAATGATCCTGTCCCTCAATTTACTTCTCTTCCGAGCCTTGCTCCTCCATCTCCTTCCAAGGAAATCCCAACTGCTACTCCGTCTATGATGGCAGTTGATTCCCCTATTGAGGGTGCTGGTAGTTCTCCACCTCATAATTCATCTCCTTTACCTACTTCCAGCCCCTCCTCACTTGATTCGTTGGTGGCTAAGACCATAGAGACTGCCAAAGATGCTCCATCCATTTCTCCTATCCCCATGCAGTCCTCTGTGCCTTCCACCACAACTTTTTCTGCACCTCTCATGTCTATGGATGAGGTTGATGTCTTCGAAGCCAGACTAGCTAGTCTCTTCAACATACCCTCTACCTCTCTAACATTCAATGCTGAAGCTGAGCCATTAGTGTTGGCTGACTCCTTACTAGAAATTTTTGAGAGTTCTTCTTCCTCCAGCAACAAGCCTTTTGCACCTTTGATAGACCTGGGCACATGTCTGGAACTGTAATTTCTTTTTCGAGGATTCCCTTCGAGGCTCTGCAAAGGCCTATAATCAGAAATGGGTTCCTCCAATGCTGCAAAATTGCTGAATAGTCCGGCATGACTTTTCAAGTCACCTATCTCAGGCAGCAGCCACTGTCGATTTTTACCTCAACATTTGTCATGCTGCCAAGGCTACGGATGAGAAACTGGCTAGAGATCAGAGTTTTGTTTCCCAAGTGCATACCGAAGTATCAACTCTGAAAGAACAACACTCCTCTGCCTCCCACTTCGAATCCAGCTGCTGGAAAAGAAAGCTCAGCTTGAAGAGGAGCTGGCTGCAGTAAATCAAGCCTTAGTCCGAACTGATACCAAACTGCAAATCACCAACCAAGGATTGGCTGATCGAAAAGAAGACATGGCTGCAGCTATTCAATTATTTTCCTCACCTAACAATAGGAAATCGGTTGTACAAAAACAATTAAGACACTGTAACGATTTCTGGGCCAATTTGTGGCACACTGTACTTAATTCTTTATGAAAGAACAAATTTTTGTCTATCATTTGAGCAGTCTTATGTTCTTGTACTTATTTTTTTTTTTTTACTTTATTCCTTGTTTTTCCCAAATGGTTGGAAAATAAGGCTTCAAGTATCTGCCATTAATCTTTTTGGGATGTATATACCCATTCAAATTTCTCAAATGGTATGCTCCAAAAGGCAGAACTCTATGAATCTGATATGGTCCTTCCCAGTTAGGTGACCATTTGCCAAACTTGTGGCTTTTAATTCCTATTGAGAGTATTGTTTTCCATACCAAATCACCTTCGTCAAAACCAATGTGCTTGACTTTCTTATTATAATTCTTGGCTGTTTTCTTCTTTTAGAAAAGAATGCTATTTAACGCCAAAATTCTGGCTTCATCTATGCCTTCTAACTCCAAGCACATACTTTAATGGTACTGCTCAGGATCTAACTGATCTTGGCATCTTATCCTCAAAGATTTAACATTAATTTCCACAGGTAAATTTGCATCATGCCCATATACTAAGGCATAAGGAGTGACTCCTGTGCTTGACCTTGGGGAAGTTCTGTAAGCCCACAAGACATCCAACAAAAGGTTATGCCAATCCCTGGGATTATCCTCCACAACTTTTTGAATTCCTTTTTTCAAGGACTTGTTGGATGATTCAGCTTGACCATTGGCTTGTGCATAATAGGGTGTGGAATTAACAGCTAATTCCAAACTCTGCCACAAAAGACTTCACCATTTTCCCATCGAACACAGTCCCATTATCCATAGTTATAGTTTGTGGGATGCCAAATCTATGGATTAGATCCTTGATAAATCCAATGACCTCTGGCTGGTCTACAGCTTTATATGGCTTAGCTTCGACCCACTTAGTGAAGTAATCAGTGGCCACTAGAATGAAACAATGATGCTTCGAGGAAGGTGGGTGTATTTTCCCCATCATATCCATAGCCCACCCTCTGAATGGCCAGGGCTTTACTACTGCATGAAGGTCAGTTATGGGCACATGCCTTATTGTGCCATGCTTTTGGCATGCCTGGCAACCCTTTGCATATTCTATGCAGTCTTTAAGGATAGTTGGCCAATAGTAGGAATGCCTTCGAAGCAACCATCTCATCTTTACACCAGGCTGATGAGCACCACAGATGCCTTCATGAACCTTAGCCATAGCTGTTAATGCTTCTTTTGGGCCTAAACATTCCAGCAATAAGCCATCTTCCCCCCTTTTGTAGAGAGCATTGCCATATATCATATATTGCATAGACTGCAATTTGATTTTCCTGCTGGCCTTCGAAGATGGACCAGCTAAGTATTGCATTATTGGATGCCTCCAATCTTGTTCTTGTAAGTCATTATGATTGACTTCCAAGACCATATTCCTTTTATTCAAAGGTTGTATTAATCTTTGATATGTTGTTTGGCTTATGTCCCTTTGGGTATTATCCCTTCTCTTGAAGTTCGAAGCTTTCTGAGCTACATCATTAGCTCTATTGTTCAAGAATCTGGGAACATGAGTTACATTTGCTATTTGAAACTGAGAAAGCAGATGTAATGCAACAACATAGTATGGCAAAATACTTATGCTTTGACACTTGAAAATCCCCTTCACTTGGTTAACCACCAATTGAGAGTCTCCAAATATGTCAACTGCATGTACTTGTAATCCAATAAGAATTTCTAGTCCGACGATTAAGGCTTCATATTCAGCCTGGTTATTGGAACAGGTGGTTTCATCCACTTTGAAACCATGTGCGGTTTCTACCCCTTGTGGAGACTTAATCACAATACCAATCCCAGTTAAACCATTGGCTTTCGACCCATCGAACCACATCTGCCATGGCTCAATACTAGCCATACCAAGTTCCATTATCTCTTGGCTCTCTGTTTGAGATGGATGGTCTGCCAGAAAATTGGCTAAAACTTGCCCTTTTACTGCCCTTTGGGGGACATACTCTAGATGAAATTCTGATAAGGCTAGTATCCACTTGCCAATTCTCCCCCTCAACATAGGTCTAGATAACATGTACTTAATCAAATCTGTGGTTGCAATTACCAAGACAGTTGTAGGTAAGAGATAGTATCTTAATTTCATTGCAGCAAAATACAAAGCAAGACACAGCCTTTCAACAGCTGAATATTTACATTCACAAGAATTTACAAACCTACTAAGGTAATAAACAGCTTGCTCCTTGCCTTCTTCATTATCTTGAGCCAAGAAAGCTCCCAATGAATCTTCTGCTGCAGCTATGTACAACTTCAAGGGTGTATTTCCTTTTGGTGGCATCAGCACTAGAGGGTTGGCCAAGTAGGCTTTGATACCTTCGAAAGCAATTTGATGCTCTGTTGTCCACACAAATTCCTCTTCATCTTTCAGCCTTAACAAGGAAGAAAATACTTTAGTTTTCCCTGCAGTGTTAGAAATGAACCTTCGAAGAAAGTTAACCTGTCCAAGGAACCTTTGTAATTCTTTCTTACTTGATGGAGGCCTGGCTTCAATGATGGCTTTGGCTTTATTCTGGTCAATCTGTATTCCTTTCTTGTGTACCACATAACCCAAGAAGTTTCCAGATGATACGCCAAAAGCACACTTAAGAGGATTGAGCTTCAATTTGAACTTTCTCATTCTTCAAAGGCTGCTTCTAAGTGAAACAGATGCTCCTCCATAGATTGGGATTTAACTACAATGTCATCAATATAACACTCTAAATACCCTCCAATGAGGTCATGAAAGATAGTGTTCACAGCCCTCTGATATGTAGCCCCAGCATTCTTCGGGCCAAATGGCATTTTAACCCATTCGAAGGTGCCAATATTCCAGGACATCTGAATGCTGTCTTGTGGATGTCCTCCTCTGAAATGCAGATCTGGTTATAACCAGAGTGTCTATCCATCATCGATAAAACTTGATGCCCCGCTGAACTATCTACCAACAGATCCACTATAGGCATAGGGTACTCATCTTTTGGAGTTGCTAGATTCAAGTTTCTGAAATCAATGCATACCCTCATTTTACCATTCTTCTTAACTACAGGCACAATATTAGATAGCCATTCAACATACCTGGCTGTCCTAATAAAGCCTGCCTTGAGTAGCCTAAGAATCTCTTCCTTGACTTTCTGAATTACCTCTGGACTCATTCTTCTTGGTTTCTGCTTGTATGGCTTGAAATTAGGCTTCATAGGGAGCCTATGTTCCACTAATGACCTATCCAATCCTGGTAGCTCATTATAAGACCATGCAAAGCAATCTTTATATTTCTTTAGAACAACCAATAACTGGTCCCTGTCTAGATCATTCAAACAAGCACTTATATAGGTGGGCTGTTGCATAGAACCTTCCCCTAAATTTACTTCTTCTAAGGGGTCTTGTGTCTGAGAACTTATTGAGGCTTCTTGCTTGGTTTCTTTTATCTTCGAAACAACCTTCTCGCCTTGTTCTGCTCTCAGGTTCTTTAGTTCAACATCTTTGCCCTCCTCCTCATAGACAAAGTCTGTCCATAAGGCATCCTCTTCCTGTATTTCTTGGACTTTTGTTTCGATGTCCAATGCACAGTATTTGCCAAGGGTCAAACTTCTGACCCGTTGCTGCTCCTGTTCACAGCCAATTATCATGGCTTCTCTCTCTTGCTCATGTACTTTCTGGACTATCGCTTTTACATCCAATGTTGAGAATTTAATTAGAGCCAAAGACTTGGCTCCTTGTTCTTCATCTCTTTGCCTACAACCAGGCATCATTGTCATCCTTAATGACAATCTCTTCATCAGCACTTCTTAGACTAAGTGCTTCAGGTGTGTCACTTCCCCATCAGCCGTCACTTCGGCTGAGCCATCAGCTTTCCTCAGTATACTGAGTGGTGTTACACCCTCATATACAACTTGGCCTCTGCAAAGTCTGCACAGGCTATGAAGGGTTGAGGATCTGCATCAATTTCCTCCGTCTCTCCATTGCCTAAGGCCATCATAATTTTCTGATGCAAAGAGGAAGGCACACATTTGTTAGTGTGGATCCAATCTCTCCCAAGTAAAGCATTGTATTTAGCATTACTGTCGATTACGAAGAATGCTGTCATGCAGTCCCTGGTTCCCACACTCAAGTTAATGGGTAGAATCCCCTGAGCCATCTGTTTGTCTCCAGCAAAGCCAGCGATGGTTGTGCTGGTTGGAATCAACCTGAGATTCTTTTTTCCTAGTTTCTTCAAAGAAGATTTCGGTAGTAAGTTCACTGCTGCCCCATTGTCTATCAGGACACGGTTCAGTTGTATCCCATCGAAGAAAGTCTTGATGTACAATGGCTTGACATGTTGTGTCATAGAATTCGAAGGATACTCAAAAGGATACGAGAGGTTAATGCTCACCTCTTCTTCACTCTCGTATTCAGTTTCCATTGGGGTAGCCATTCCAGGATCATCTCGTACCATACTTACTTGCGAGTCTTCACTAGAGACAGGAATAGGATCCATGTCTTGGTCATCTTGGTCCTCATTTCCAGCCTGGAACTCATGGGGCAGTATGTGTACCATATTAACTGATACTGGAGGAAATGAGCCAAATTGGATGGCTGGCTGTACTTGCTTCCTCCATTGGCCACCTTGTTCAGTTACTTCAGCAGCATCCTCCATGCTACACTCTGGTACTTCGTTGTTAACAGATTCCTTCGAAGGATCTTTCTCGACTGGTTTTTCAACCAAAAATGTTTGCTCAGCCATGAAGGCTTCGAACATTTCTTCCTCCATCATTTCTTTCTTCTGGCTTATGCCAATCTCTTCTTCTGTCTCGCTATCACTCTCCATCAGAGCTTTCTCCAATCCTGCTAAGCTAGACTTCTCTCTGGCTTTTAGTTCAGAATGAACCTTGGCCAATTGTTCTCTGCTGCAACCCACTTTGCTTTGTAAAGTTGGCTTTGGAGTATGGTCTGACTTTGGAGTTTTCTTTCCTTCTGTCTGGACCAATGAAGAGCTCTCTCCATTTTCTTTTATATCGTTCTGGTACTGAGTGTACCTGCACTGAATCTTTCTCCTTTGTGATCTCGAAATAACTGCGACCATATCTGGCTCTGACCTCATGTTTTGAGCCTGATTCAGACCTTCGATGAAGGTGGCCACTTTCTGTTCTGCGTGAGGTTGGTCTAGGGGGCCAATCTCTGGCTTTGGTCCCATAACTTGAACTCCTCTCCAGCCTTCTTTCAGAATGACTGCTCTCCATTCTGTAGTAGTTAGGTGGCCTAGACTCATACAAGGGCCTCTTGTCTTTAGCATGCATTTTGTCCACTGCAGGCTCAACCACTAATGGCCGTTGTCTATCACTAGCCGGATACGGCCTTTTGTTGTAAGCATTGGTTGATTTAGGACGTCTCTGTACATCCCTGTAATATTGCTTCCCATCGATTGGAAGCCCTTTCAACCATTTATAACTCAGTCTGCACCTAGGACACATCCTCTGCATTACAGCTGCTTCCAGGGAATCATCATCCAGTGCTTCTTCATCAGAGTGTTCCTTCTGGTGTGAGAAACTTTGTCCAATAGCTGGTGGGTTTTTAGTGTCCTTCTTGGTAGTTGTCTGGTTGGCAATATGCATCTGCACATTGACCTCTTCCAACTCTTGCAGAGATAGATTCTGGAAGTTTGGTACAACCACATTAGCTGTGCTTTCTCCAACTTCTGGAAACGGATTGCTGTCAATCCCTATGGCCTTTTTTGTTTTGGCTGGAAATTTCAAACTCCCTTTCCGAATTTGTTCTTGGATCTTGTCTCGAAAAACAATGCAGTTTTTAGTCGAGTGAGACCAAGAGTTATGCCATTTACAATATACTTTTCCCTTAAGTTCATCTGGAGATGGCAGTTTTACTCCTTTAGGTAACTTAAGGAAGTTGGCCGCCAGCAAATGATCAAAAATGTCATCTGCTTTTGTTAAGTCGAAAGAGTACTTTCTGTGAAAGTCTTTCTTTTTAAACTGCTGGTCAATTGTTATATCCTTATGAACTAATGCTTCACAGATCACAGGTTCTTTGCCCACAATCTCTGCTGCATCGATCTCATAATTGGGATCTCTATAATATGTCTTGTACGACGAATTATTTCGATCTTGTTCCTCCTCTAGTAATGCTTCGTATCTAGACACCTTATAGGTGTTCCACCAAATCTCTGAATTCAGTTGAGTCAAACTTCTTTCGAAGCCTGAACTCTAGGCCGTTTTGAGCCAATCTTACGAATTCTGATTCTGGCAGGATGACTCTACACTTATTTCGAGCCCTTTTAAATCTGGCAATAAACTGAGTAGCTTTTTCTTCAGGCCTTTGACTCAATCTAGCCAAGTCTGCCATAGAAACCTCTGGCTCCGATTGGAAGAATTGGGCATGAAATGCCTCTTCCATTTGTTGCCTATTTTGAATGGAGCCAGGTGTAAGGTTGATGTACCATACAAATGCTCCCCCGGTTAAAGGATTCGGGAATAATCTCAGTTTCATATAGTCATGATTAGTAAATTCACCGCATTGAGCAGCAAACCTAGCAATATGCTCTATTGTTGACTGATTTCCAGTCCCATAGAAAAGTGTAAAATCTGGTATCCTGAACTCCCTTGGGTATTCATGTACCCTATCTACCCATTCTGGGTATGGTTTTCTGTATACGGGAGTCTGGACCCCCCGAGCCATTGGTCCATACATCTCCCTAACAATATCAGCAATTTGGTCCCTAGGGACCATATTTTGTGCCTGCTGAACCACTACTGGAGGGACAAACACAGGATTTGGTGGACAAACTTGTGCTTGCGGTCCTCTTGGTCCATAAGGTGGTACATTTGGGACAGGTTGCCCCTGTGGTGCAGGTTGCTGTTGGGGGTGTGGGTAACCCCTTTGAGCCTGTCCTGCGAAAGGACCTGCGAAAGGTGCTGGAACAGGTGTTGTGTCCCTTCTATTCGCAAGCTATAGCGACCCCGGTCTTTTCCCATTTGGTTGTTGTACCCGGACTTATGTTCCGTAGATTCAGTCGTTATTATATTGTTGTTGTTGTCCTTTAATTCCTTATTTTTGAGTTATAGGATATGTTGGGCAGGTTTTGTTACAGGTTGGTTGGGTTGGAAACCAAGTGTTACTGTCCAGATTTTTGGACCTTCGCTCGAGCGAGGAGTTGGTCGCTCGAGCGAGCAGTTGTTTTAGTCCTTCGCTCGAGCCAGGTTTTGGTCGCTCGAGCGAGAGTCTGCGTCTGGGCTTAGGACCTGAGAGTTGTGTTTCTTGGCTCGAGCGAGCTTCCTTCGCTCGAGCGAGCGAGGTGTATGTTTTCGAGTTCCTCGCTCGAGCGAGCATTTCGTCGCTCGAGCGAGCTTCTGGGTTGCAGACCTGAAGCATCGAGTTTTTGGCTTGAGCGAGCTTTTCTTCGCTCGAGCGAGGATTTCTTGTGTCTGGTCGCTCGAGCGACCATGTCTTCGCTCGAGCGAGCCTGTTCAGTTTAAATAGGCAGCAGCGGGTTTTTAATCAGTTTTTCTATCTCTTTTTGTTTCCAAACCCTAGGTCCGACTTCTCACTCTTTTCTCTCTTAGGTTTGATCTCTTTAGGGTGTGTTTCTACCCTAGTTGCTTTATTAAAAAGTTAGAGTGGGTTGAGGGCTACGTTTTAATCTGAGAGTTTGTGGATTTGGAGCACTTTGGACTTTAGGCCTTCATCTCCGTCTTCTCAATTTTGGTTAATTCTTCGAGGTAGGGATTTCCTACTCCATCTTATGAGTTTTGTTCTAAGTTGTGGTACTTTAATATGGTGGGGGTATTTTGGTAATTTTGGGAAAAATCCTAGTTGTTTTAATAAATTGATTTGTACAATTAATTTGAGGAAAATTGGGAATATTAGTTGAATTCATGGAATTGGGGATTTATAAGTTTAAATGGTGTAGTTGGATTATTGAATCACTCTCTTATTTAAATGTTGAAATTATTATTGTTATTATATTTTATTTCTTATTTAGAAATAACTGTTTTGGGCTATCGGTGGAGGATAGTCATGATTGTTGTAGACATTGCATGTGGATTAGGGATAACTGAAACTAATCACATTGGTTAAGTCATTAATTTTGACTATTGAATTAATACAGAAAATACGTGTATTGATTGAGCATTGCATATGCATATTGTGTGGGAGGAGATAGGGGATGTACTCCACGGTTTAGGGGAAGATAGGGGATGGACCTCTAAACCGGATTTTGTTTGGGAGGAGATAGGGGATGGACTCCATTAGCATCACTTTTGTGTGTGCTTATTTATATTGAAGTGTTTTATTGATACAACACTAAAATGTGTATCAATCTGGAAGTATGAAGTGTTTTGATATGAGTCTGAGTCTCATTTGTATTGTTGATATTGGAAGTAATGTGAATATGCTATATAGTTCACAGTTGTAAGTTTGGCCAGGTTCTGAGCCATATTGATAATAATGGAAATTGATAAATGTCATAGACATTAGGGTCTTAAGACTGTTTATTGATATAATTGATTCTCATGGTTAACCATCTATTGAATGCTATTGCTTTATTCAATGCTTATAATTGGTTTAGTATATTTCTACTGGGCTGTGGCTCACCCTTTAAGGGAACATCATTTTCAGGTCCAGGTGATTCGCTACCTCCAAGGACTTAGCTTGGAAGGGACCGGATTGTTTTAAGTTATTTGTTTTTATTTGACTTACATGTAAACATTCAAGCCTAGGGCTTTATTTGTATTTGAGTTAGAACTCATAATTTTGTGTCCAAGTGTTGGCTTGGCAAGTTGTAAGCCCGTAGGGCATTTATTTTGATGTTATATGTACTGTCTTTATTTAGTAAAACTCTGATGAATGAATTAATGAATTGTTTTCTTTGAATATTGCATGTCAATGATTTAAATATAATGGGATTATTTTGAGGGCGTTACACAAGCCAACCTTCCAACCCCCGGAGTATAAATTCGAATAAGGGATTATTATACCCCCTAGTGCCAGGTATGGCTTCGAACATGGGATTTGTAACCATTCTTACGCCAATTTCTTATACTTGGCCAAATCCACCAACTTGTGTGGTTTCATTGTTGAGTACTGAGGCATTTTGGCCTACTATAGGCCTCGAAATGGGTTCATACCAAGACTGGGGTGATGGTCTTTCATAGTTCTGGTTACTAGTTTGACCATTAGAATGTCCATTAACTTGCATAGGCTGTTTATCTCTAGCCAATCTTTGCTGAGGGACATTTAAAACTTCCTCTGTGTGTCTTGTGTTTGTTGGTTGGTGGTTATTCATTCGATCCAAAAAGGATATTGCCATAGCATCTACTAGGCCATCCCATGGATTTGTTGGCTGAGTAGATGGAACAGTGGATGGTCCAATTCCTTGGTTTCGTCCAATATTATGAACATATGGTTCTTGTCCCGAAGTACTGGTCTGTTCGACCATAGGTTTTGATAACATGGGAGTTTCCACAGGATGTGTTACCACATTATCCTCTGGATTAGGTATTTCTACCTCTCCTTCTATGCCTTCTTCCAAGCGTTCATTTTCTCCTTGTCGTTTTCGTCTAGCCATTTTAACAAGTCCCACTGGGCGTGCCAAAAATATATGTTGGCTTTTTGGCTTTCGAAGGGTATTTTTGTAAATGCGAGCGTGCCAGCAAGGATCAATCAGTCCTTACATAAATTATAATTGCCAACCAATTATCAGACGATTGTGTTTTAGTTCTTTCAGCCTCAATGAAGAGGACTTTTACTGGTGGCTTGACTTAGGAGAAATTAAGCAAAATAACAGTGAAATGACGAGTAACTGAAGTATTTCATTAAAATGAAAACTTACAATGATTCAAACTCAGCCTCGTTGAGGTTTACAGTGACGATCTACTTGAAACTACTCCTATGAACAAAGTACAGTGCAGGAATTTAAAGTGCAGGAATGTAAAGAACAGGTATTTAAAGTGCAGGAAATGTAAAGACTGGAAATGTAAAAACTGGAAAAGAAAATATGAAGTAAATGACTGGTTTGTTGGATCTGAGTCTGGGGGTTTTTTTTGGGGCTTCCCTGCTATTTATACTTGTCAAGGATGACCTTTGAACTGCACTTCAAACCGTCAAACTGCTCCTCCATGATCGCTGACCATGTTGCCTTATAAGTAGTTCCACTACACCATCATTTGCAGTTAAGCTTCCTTCCTATATTTGAATTTGAATATGAGTAACCGTTGAAGCCACGTCACATTGCATCTCTTTACTGATCCAATGCTACTCAGATCATGTGAGAACCAATATTAACTGCCACGTGTACGATCAGGATCAAGGACTTGACTAGTCTTCCTATATTACCCTTACTCTGCCACGTGTCGAATTGTGATTGGCTTTTACAAAATATGTAGCCAACAGGTAGTATGGTCATTTTGAAAAGAAAAGTAATGGCGTTTCTGCTAAATAAACGGATTGTGGAAATCTTGATATTGTCAGTAAAAGTAGGAGAGATTTCTGTAATTATTGAAATCACAAAAGAGGTCTACTTATTTGTCTGAAATCTCAAAAGAGGTAAGTATAATTTACCCTATAATTTAACATCATATAAAATTCTTACATATATTTATTGAAGTTATATTTTTATAGAACAATAGTGTTAAAACTTAAAAGTACCTTCAACATTGCATATGTAGCAACATTTTTTTTTTAAACTAATATTATCGCTCAGTTTGTTTAGATAAAAAATATTTTTCTATGTTTGATGGTAGTGGTAGGTGGTAGTGGAGGCGGTGGCATGGTGGTAGGGCGGTGGCAGTGGTGATAGCGATAATAATGGTGACAGTGGCCATGAGGATTATGGTGTAGTGGTGGAGGTGAGAGTGGCAGTGGTAGTGTAATGATATTGGTAAAACTTTAATTTGGAAAATATTTTCCTACTTCTAAAAGTACAAAATATTTTTTGCTTATATAGACTTGTTTTTTTTTTTTTTTTAACTATAGAAAATATTTTTTTTTATTAACTTTCCTTTTTCATTGTATCAAATATCATAAAATACAAAAAAATATTTTTCAAAAATACAAAATTCGCCCAAACAAACAGAGCATATATTTACATATACATAAACATATATATAGTTTAACTATAATTTATAGAACATCATTTTGAAAATAATAATTATTTCATACCAATTGCTATTTTAAAAAATAAAGTGGCATAGTGGGGCAAGTACTGGTCCACTTATTAGATAGATATAATTGTCATTCTATAAAGATTAGATCTGAATTAAATAATGAAGACATTAAGATTAGTATGACTAGTTGAGCTCTAGCCCTCCTAGTATTTGCCCATTCCTAACGGACAAATTATAATATGAAATGGACTATAATTTCTTAATATGAGATATGGGGTTATGCTTTAGTGTAACTAACCTAAAATATTAAATAAGTTTTCTATAATTTGCTCGTGTTAAAGCTACAAAATGATCAAGTATTAAAATATAGTTGATCATAATAGAAATATTATTTAAACAAAAGAAAAAGAAAAAAGAGGGAGGTATGTGAAAGTAGGTATAGAAATAATACTAGTAAGTGTTAGAAGTCATGGCTACTTCTATTTTCACATACTAATTTCTCTCAATTTACACAATTAATTAAATATTTCTTTAATATAATTTTATCTTAAAATAAAAATACCATAATACCCTTTTCTTCTTCCACTCAAATTCTAATTCTATAACACTACAACCATCCTTATCAGCCCCATCTCTCTCCTCCGTCATCCCTTCCCGTCGCTTCGTTCCCTCTCCGCCTACAACTACTTTTCGCCATAAATCATACACTCTCACAAGTTCTCACTGCGAATCACCCACTTTGAATTTTGATTGTAAAGGTTTAGGATGGAAGGGAATGAGTTGGGAGTGGTGGTGATGGAGCGTTGAAAGTGGCGGCAACGGTGGCAAATGAGGGGTGGATGAATGGAAGAAAAATTAGG
Source organism: Camellia japonica (assembly GCA_030407325.1). Taxonomy (NCBI): domain Eukaryota; kingdom Viridiplantae; phylum Streptophyta; class Magnoliopsida; order Ericales; family Theaceae; genus Camellia; species Camellia japonica. The sequence goes on along the minus strand of JAPPVO010000007.1, from coordinate 15,103,948 downwards.
CTCTATTTGATATGATTTTAAATATGTTTTTAAAAAAAAAAAAAAAAACTAAAAACTGATTTAATAAAAATAATAATAAATTTAAAAAATCTTTATTTTCATATGTTTTATCTTTTTAGAAGTTAAAAAAATTAAAAATTTAAAAATATTTTTTTGAGTATTTATTTTTGTCAAATTAATTTATATTTTTCAAAAAGAAAATCAAAAAATTGATTCAAAAATTGAAACCAAATATAACCTTAGGATTTTAAAATTGAAGATGAAGGTATTATTAGAATAGAGATATATGTATTAAAAATTTTAATTTTTTTAATGTATATATTAAGAAGATATTTATTAAATATGTGTACTAAAAAAATTAATACGTGGAAATAGAATTCCCTGCAAGTCATAGGATAGATTGGGGAAAAAAGAATGAATTTTTATGTAGGAGAGATTTAAATGATTTTTTATTGGTGGACCAACCCTAAAAAATATATAAGAGAGAGTCTTGTTGTAGATATTGTAATTGATTGATACATTATTGAGTTTAAAAAGTGAGTCTAATTTTTAGATTTGAATAAAAATGCCAAATTTATGTTAATTTTTAGATACGGTCAAAAAAACCAATATTTTTAAAAAGAAAAAAATTGACATTTTTTTTTCTTCTTTTCTCCTTTTGATATTTTTTAAATATGGTCCATTTAAAAAAAAAAAAAAAGGGTCATTGAGTCACTTAAATTTTTTTTTTAAAAATTGACAAAATGGAAAAAATAAGATTTATTATAAACAAAAAGGCAACACATGTTATTTGTCTAACCCCAAAAACTTACCACAAAGAAGCCATCCTAATTGATAAGGGAGTATGTTCCTCTCTTTATTGATCAGGCTTCGAATCCCCTATTACTTAAGTGAAAGTCCGATAGTTTAGGTGGATGGGTTAGCTTTTCCCAGTTTGGCTTGTAAGGGTGGATTCTAAGAGTCTTGTCTTAAGGTGTTCTGGATTAAAAAAAAAAAAAAAACTTAAACAGTTGTGAAGAAAATTCAATACAAATGCATTACTATTGTTGATCTCTCACTTCATTCTTTCGTTTCTTTTCTTTCATTTTTTTTTTTTAATATTATGAAATCCAAAAATCAAAACAGAGTAATGAAGAACAATAGATAAATTTGCTGATCGTACATCTGTAATTTATAAAAGCAAGGTGATTATGAATTTTTTTAATAGATATTTTCAAAGTATTATATGTTGCAATGTCTATCTAATATTTCCGATTGATGAAAAATTATAAAACTACCAAACAAAGGTAAGTTTGACCCATCTGTAAATTACTATAATACTTCGGTACTATTAAATAATTACCCCATCGTTATAAAGTTATGGCATAATAGCAATACCAACCATACTTTTCATTAAAATATAAAAAAATATAATTTTTAATTTTAACTAATTCTTTTTTTTTTTTTATGTACTCCAACGCTATTTTTATTTTACTTAGTTATACACAAACTGTTTAAAAAACCTCTCAAAGTTCTTCAAATATAGATAATCTTGATTTTTTTTTTTATTAAAATACCTATTGTAATAACTAACCAGCCTTATTTAAAGAGTTCCTTGAAAATGCTCATGACAGATGAATGAATTGTCAATCTATTGTTTTTTGACCATTCCTATCTTTATTAAACAAATCTACAAATACATAAATCACATAATCAGACATAGAATTAGACACAAAATATATAGGGTAAACTACCAATAGGTCCTACTTTGGAGACTTATTACCCAATATGTCCTACTTTGGAGACTTATTACCCATTAAGTCCTATTTGATAAATTTATTAAGTGATAAAGATAAATTTATCAGTTTTTTATTTTTATGAATAAATTTATAGTGATAAATTTATCAGTCTCTTTGTTTTTATGAATAAATTTTTAGTGATAAATTTATCACTCTCTTATTTTTATAGTGTTAAATTTATTAGTTAGGATCTGTAGGTAAATAAGTCTAGTTAATAGGACTAATTGGTAAGTACCCCAAATATATATAGATACATGAATTTTTTCATAAATTGATCTCACTAACAAATTGCCATATACATTATTTTGATTATGTGATCGATTTTTGTATTTGTAGCATCTCCAAAACCAAACTTGCAAAACTTTTAAGGCAGACAAACATGCCTCATTAGTGAGAACACAACTATTCCAGATTAGTGCGAGTTTGGCACTGACTTAGCACTCTTAATTATCACCTAATTAATGTGGCAATAATGTTAGGAATCATGAAAAATTTATCATGAAATTTATCATGAAGATTTTTCATCTCTTGATTAGTGTGGAGTGAGAATCTTTCATGATTATCTTCATGATATTTTTTTCATGATACCTAGCATGCTCATACTTCTCCCTCTTTTTCTTTTCTTTTTTTTGTTATGTTTTGTGCACTCTGGCATTTAGGAATGGATCTAAGATTTCAATATAGAGGGACCAACATATATGAATAATGATTTATCTTCTAATTTTGTTTTCTCAATTTTATCTTTAATGATTTGAAATTAGGGGGTTAAAGATGAAAAGAAGAGGAGTGTGAGACTGCTATATATATTAATAAAATTTAAAAATAATTTAAAACTTAGAGCATTGATTTTTACTGTACAAAAAAGGAAAATTTGGCCACTATTGGGCCTCCTTTTGGTGAAAAGAACAATTCATAATTTTTTTCCTTCATAAACACATGGAGGCACGTACTTGATGGAGGACACAGTAACATTTATTTATTTATTTTTGGACAATTTTACCCATCCATATATATGTGAGACATTTGAATCAAATCTTTAGAGTAGTTCTCCTTCACTGATGGTTTTCCGATTCGAAGTTGCGCGAGATTAATCACTCTTTAATTGAGTTGTAGAGCAAGAGAGATTGATCGAAAACTTTGAATAATATTTTTCTAAATAAATGTGATTAATTTCTGGACTCCTCATCTTTTTCTTTTCTTTTTTTTTTCTTTTTAACTTGATATCCGATCTATTGGACCGACTAATTTGAGGGACCAAACTCACTATGCACTAGTGGGAGGCCCAATTAAAACCGGAGCAAAATCTTATATGAACTGACCTTAATGAATTATTTACATCTAGGAAGTTTTGAACCTGATTCCTAATTTATATTCTCTTCTCAAGAGCTAGGACTTAAAATCAACATTAGTTATGATATATTAAATTCCTTTGTTATATTATTGTCTAAATTTTTTTAATTTTATACTGTAATCCCATGTGTCATATATATAAAGGGCAGTTACTTAAAAACAAAAAATAATGTAAAAGTGTTTTTTTTTTTTTTTTTTTTAAGTGTAAATTATATTTTTCCTCCTTTATATTTGGTCACTTTCTCACTTTGACCTTTCATATTTCAAGTTTTTCCTACTTTACTTGTAAGGCTAATTTTTGTTCAAAATTAGATAGAAAATGACACATTGATAGTCGCGTGACATAAAAATATTTTATTTTATAAAACTCGCACATCTAACATAAACTTATACTTTAATATAATAATATATAATATATTTTTTATACCACGCAATGTGTTATTTTCTATCTAATTTTGAATAGAAATTAGTTAAGTAAAAAAAAACTTGAAATATAAATGGCCAAAGTAAAAAAATAAATGGGCAAATTATGCAAATCCTCCCTATAGTTTACACATTGTGTCATTTTGGTCCCTCTAATTTCAATTTGCTCGATTTTGACCTTGAATTTTTAACTCTATATCATTTTGGTCCAATTGAAAACGGAAGTTAAGAAATTGGACGGAAAATTTGCATGTGAATAACATGTAATTGGTTCCCATAGGCAAAATAGACATTTTGTTTTCTCTTTTAGCTTCTTTCTCGCTTGTGATTGAACAGAACCACCAACCGCCGTCGTCTGCCGTTCCACTGCCTTCCGCTGTCACCGCCACAGCCAAACCATGATCCCAACATCAATAGAGCATCATAACTATCAAAAATTACAAAACAAAATCCAATTTTCAACCCCTAGATCAAAAATCACAACACAAAATCAACCTACAAACCCTAGCCACATTCCCAAATTTGAAACACATATGTATCTCATGTCCAAATCTCCATGACGAACAAAGGAAAATGAACAAAAATAGAGAAAGAATGGGAGAATAGGAGTGAGATAAAAAAATGGTTGCTCTATTGCCGTTGTCGTTGGTTGCGTTGTTGATTGGGCATTTTCTGATCATCAACAACAATGGTGTTGTCCACAACAAAATCATTCAATGTTACATTCAATTTGCCATCGACATGTGAATTTGAAACTGAAGCTGAAGCTAAAGAGTTCAATTGGAGGACTAAAATGGGGATGTGTGAGTCAACAAGCTTCAAAGTCCTTGTAGACACCCCATTTTTGACCGCCCTTAAGACTTGGGCACTACTGATGGTTTACTTGGTAGTAAAAGGTGTGTAGGGCAAATGTTCAGTTTCTTCGGCAAGGAGAGAGAGTCAAATCCCAACTTCATACCCCTTTTGGATCAAAACAATCTTAATCAAAAGATTTTAGACCTTGAAACCCTCTCTTTCAAAATGTTTTGAAAATAAAGTTCCTACGATGTTCCGACGCTCGCATTTCATTAAATGTTGCGCTTTTCGGTAAACCGAGCAAGGACAAAGTGGAAATGAATGAAAGAGAGATAAAATCTTTAAAAAATCTTTCAAAACACCTTGTTTAGGGGTTTGGAGTTGAAGAAAATAGGAAAGGAGAGAAGAAAACTAGTTTGGGAGAAGTTCGGCATGAATCGGGGTAGGACCAAAACTGCGCGGCTTCACCAAAATAGACATAACTTTTTTCATAGTTGGAATTGTGATGCAAGGCTGCCACCATTGGAAAGCTTACTTCCGGGGCTTCAATTTGGACATAAGAACGACCTGAAAAGGAGTCCAGGTGAAGGAGTTATGGCTATTTGAAGTTGGACCTAGAAAGCAGAATTTTGCCTGCCGACCAGAAAAGTGGCTAGCCGACCACTTTCTCTTCTTGCCGACCAGAAAAAGTGGTTGGCGGCTTTCCAGCAGTTTCCTGGAGATCTTTTCTTGCCAGCTGTGCCAGCTGGAGGGCACAGAAACCATCCTCCATACACGTGTATGGAGGGATGGCTTTAGGCCTAAAGCTTGTCCAACAAGCTTGTTGCATGTTTTTCTATATAAGGGAGCCTCCTCCCTCATGCCTTAGGTTCAGATGTTTGTGCTTGAGTGATACATACACATCTTTGTCTCTATATTGCTCTTGCTCTTCATTTTTGTGTTCAAAAGTGCATTTTCATCACACTTTAACACACAAACACACACTCAAACACCATCCTTTTGTTGTTGAGGCTCTTAGAAGCTGGTTTTGGTGTTTTTGGTTTGGTTTGAACTCAAAAAAGCTGCTGGAGTTGTAGCTTCAAAGTTGTTCTACAAGGGTGAGCCTTTAACCCCTTAAACCTTGGTTTTTGCTTTTGGACCTATTTTCATGCTTATTTAGGCTTGACTTTCTACTGCAAAAAGTTCTGATTTTGCATACTTGTGATGTTTGTTTAAGGTCACTTTTGTATTGGGGGTAGTCTACCCCCTCTTAGGCCTTGTTTGGCCTTGTTCTTGTGCCTTCTTTTTAAGCTATTGGAACCACCTTGTTTTGGCCTTCTCACCACTGAAACTTAGAGGAATTTTAGTGGTGGAAATGGTGTTTTGAGGTCTCAAATAGGAGAGGGTCATCCCCTCTCCTTGTATCTTGTATGCTTGCTTCATTTGCCTCATGTTTGAGCATGTTTGTTAAGCTTGTGTTGGCCACATCTTTGCCTATTTTAGGCCTTATTTCAGCATGGCATACCACTGTTTTGGTTTGGTTTTGTCATCCCTTGCATGCCTTATACACTTGTAGTGTATTTCTCACAAACTAGTCTTGTATGCTTCACGAAGTAGCATGCCTTTCTAGCATGATTTGTTTCTATTTCGGCATGTTTTTGGTGATGTTTTGCCATGTCATACCTCTGTTAAGGTTTGGTTTGGTTAGCCCCATGCATGCTCCATGCACTTGTAGTGCAATTCCATGAACTAACCTAACATGCATCATGTGTTTAGACCATCATTCTAGCATGTTTTGGCTTAACTCTAAGAAGCTTTTGTCCATGTTTTAGCATGCTCTAGCTTTGATTTGTGTTGTTTTGGTCATGCATGCCATGCTTTGTATAGCTATAGTGCATTCTAGCTTGTTAGCTTTGTGTATCAAGTCCACTAGCATGCATTGCTTGGACTATTTGAATGATTTGGTATCATTTATTATGTGATTTCAGTGCATGATTCATGGTCATACACTCACATCTTTCACTTATTCAATGCGTTGGAGGGTTGGTCCTTTATGCCTTAAACATGAGTAATTGTGTATGCCTTCATGCCTAAGCTTGCGAGCTATCATTTCAATGTGTTTTGGGGGTTATTTTGCCATGATATAACTCTTATTTTTGTTGGTTAAGTCATCTCATGCTTGATCTTGATAGGTGTAGTGTAATCCACCTTATTTGCCTTGCATACATCATGCCTTATGCCCTTCATGCTAGCTTGTTTTGGCTTCCTTCCATGCATGTTTTAGACTCATTTTGACATGTTCTAGGATTGTTTTGAGTTGCCTTGACCATATGCTTCATGTTTTGCATTGTTGTAGTACAAATGCCTATGCTAGCTTCAAGCTTTGGGTACCATAGCATGCTTCATTTGTATCATGTACATGATTTGGCATCATCTAACATGACATTTTAGAGTATGTAGCATTGTCATGTTCTCATTTCATTTACCCTTTGAGTGCCTCTAAGGGTTGTACATTGTTGCCTTGTTTATGGCCTAATGTGTATGCATGCATGCCTAGGCCTTTGAGCCCCCATCTCAGCATATTTTGGTCTTTGTTTTGACCTACTTGAGCTCTGTTTGTGGCTGGTTCTTGCACTTGTGCCATGTATTGCATGCCCTATTTGTAGTTCTCTTTACTAGCCTTATGCCTTAAGGACTATAGTATATTGTGCTTGTTTTGTTTGGGTGATTTGGCATCATTTCATACCTTATTTCAGTGCACTTAGTGTTGTTACACCTCCATACTTGTCACTCTTTGAGCACTCTTGAGAGTTGTGCTCTTATGCCTAGTTGATGAGCCTTTCCATTGAGCATGCTTATCTTGATCTTCATGCCTTAGTTTTAGCATTATGGCCACTGATTTGGGCATGACTAAGGTCTGTCCATTTTGGTTTAAGTCCATCGAGCATGTTGTGTGAATGTTGTTACATTACATCATGTTGTTATGTGCTTATGTTGCCTTGCATTGTGTATGCAAGCATTAGCATTGTTTGCATGTCATTAGTTTTTGTTAAGTTGATCATGTCACATTGCATTGAGTATGTCATGTTGTTGTTTGCATTGCGCATGCCATGTTATTCTTTGCATTGTGTATGCCATGTTGTTGATTGAATGTTTGTATGCTTAAGTTGCATTGCATTGTGTTATGCATGTTGTCATTGCATTTGTGTTTGGATTGGGTGTTAATCCAAACACGAGAAACGAGGGACGTTTCATACTTGAAGTGATGAAACCTGCCTCAATTCTTAGTCGCCGACACTCTTGATCATACATGATAGAGTTCAAGGCATTTATGTGTTTATTTGTGCATTCATTTTACATTGAATTGTGCAATTTGGCTTCTCGGCCATCATGCATCGAGATGCGTGATTGGTGGCCCGAGGGTCGAGAACCACATTCCCTTGAGCTCATGAAATGATAGGGAGGGTGGTTGTGCACACATATCTTGCAAATACATTGCCATGCCCTTTCTTGCTCTCTGTTGCAGCAAATTGGAGAAGTGCAGCAACTTCTGGTCGGCCGACCAGAAAAACTAGCTGGCCGACCACTTTTTCTGCTCTGCAGCGATAGAAAGTGGTCGGCCAGTGGCTGGAAACACCCCTAGGTGGTCGGCAACCCTCCCACAAGTCCCCAATGTGAGTTAGAAGCTTTCTGGAGCTCGGTACAAGGTTCTGAGAACAGTTGCAAACAGAGGCAAATTAGGGCATCGCGACGGATTTCCGAATGAGGCGATCGAGCATGCATGCACTCCTCATCCTGAGGACCTCTCTTTAATGCTTTCCTTAGCTAGTTTATGCTTTGGTTCTGTATTTAAGTAATTAATGCGTTTAGTTGCTTATTCGTGTTGTAATAACTAGTTAGTTAACTTGTTAAGTTAATTAGCTTTGTTTTGTACTTAATTAGTTAGCTTGTTAGTTAGCTAGTTTTGTGATGTAATAATTAGTTTAATTAGCTTAGATTAGCTAGTTAGCTTCTTATTCAGACCCTCCTGCGAGAGAGCCTATTGTTGTAATAAGCGTGCGTGTGTGTGATGCATGTCTTCCAACCCCCATTTCTTTCTCCCTTTTACTTACCCACTTACGATGGTTAGTTTTAGGGCATATTTTGTTTAGTATACCTTATGCTTCGCATGCGTGCATTCATTCATTTGTATTACATGCACCGGGCTCGGCGCATCATACTAACTGCATTTTATTTCAATTCCAATTTGAATACATATACCAAGTTGCATTTCATATGCCATCTTATATAGCCGAGCCTATCTTAGTTGCATTTTTGCATGTGTTGCATTAGCCATTTTGACATGAACTAGGATCATGCATGATTTCTAACTAGTTCTCTGTTTTGGCTCGGAGTACACTGTGAGTGTTTACGCTTTAGCATACTGCATAAGATGTGTATGTTGCCATGTTAGCATGCATGCCATGAGGCTAACTGCTTAAGTGATTAACTGCTTGAATGCCTGTGGGTGAAGGTTGGATTGCTTGAATTGGAACAATTCATCAAAATCCTCAATTTAGCCTACTTGCGAGTAGCAAACTTCAAACCGTTTTCAAACAAACGAACATGCAATGTTTTGTTCCAACTTAGGCGATCTAGTCTATACTTGTATGTTGTGCGCATCACATAGTAATTCTAGGTTAATAACCGGAATAAGAACACATGTGTTTTCAAAAACAAAATATCATGTTAGTAAAGGCTGATCTTTGATCGGGCGAGCGGGGGTGCTCATTGCATGACCTTCCCCTCTCGTACCCAAGTTCCCGAGCCGAGGCAACTTTGGTGATGACGGACACGTGGCCTTAGGCACGAGTCAGGGTTTCCTAAATTCCCCCAAAATAAAACATTTAGGTGGCAATTCTATATCTGGCAAAGCAGTCCATGTTTGACACTTTTTTATTAAAATCAGTTTTCCAAAACGATTTGCCGGATTTGGACTCTTTGGTGATTTATCGGTCTCACATTGCACTTTGTGAGATTAGATTCAGAACCGTGACACGAGTCCGAACTGTAGTAGCTAAGAACAAACGAATTCGCACCCTCGCGCGTAGAACCGGAGTTCTTGGGCGGTCTACAATCCTCTGTCACCGAAGAAGAGTGGTTTTGATTGTGATTGTAACTTTTCTCCGACTATGCCATGCATTCGAATTCAAGCTTCTTCAAATTGTAAGCCCTCGCACCTTCTTCGACGGTGTTGTAAGTGCCCAACTAGACCCTCTTGTCGGTGAAAAGGTCTCGAATTTTGGCAGCCTATTTGCTCCATTTTCGTTGCTGAACCTCTTTGTATTTCGACCCAGATGGCCTTGGCCAATTAGGGTTCAGGGTTTTGGTTAAAACTCTCTTCTTTTTAGGGGCTTTCTCTCCATCGCGTCACCCTACCTCTCCCACAATTGCGACGTCATCACCCTACTACTTTCATTCTAAACTCGAGACAGCAACCGCTTTGCCATCACCCTACGTTGCCTTGCCATCTCTTATAAGCCCAACGCCACTTCCATCTCCTTCCCCCTCCCCTAACTCTTCGACGACAACCTCCTCCTCATCTCTGTCTTCTCTCTCTCTCTCTCTCTTCTGTGTACATAGATATATATATATATAATATATAATTGAATAAATGGGAGTGTATTTAACTCACTCTGAGTTAGACGGATAAATTATTGAGTTAATTGAGAGTGAGAGTAAATTGACTATTTTGCCCTTAAAAACTCTGCACATGTTGTCCACGTGGGCCTTTTCCGTCAAATGCTTAACATAAATTATCTATTAGACCAAATTGATACAAAATATAAAATTTATGGTCAAAATCGAGCAAATTAAAATTAAAGAGACCAAAATGACACAATATGTAAACTACATAAACTATTTACATAATTTGTTCATAAATTTTAAGAATTAAAATAAAAAAAATGACGACACGTAAAAGATGTAAAGAATAATTTATCCTTTTTTTAAATAGTAAAGAGTTCCATCATCCCTCTAGGTGCTGACATTTAACCCGTGTAAAAACTCTCCCAACCCTTAATACGTCCGCAAAATCAAGACCGTGGATGAAATTATCATTTTTAACTAGCAAAAGCAACTTGACCAAGGGTGAGCGTGTTGGAAAGTATTAAAGCATGACTATGACAATTTTAAATTTAAGTTCTTCATACATATACATGAAAGCACAATAAACAACGTTTATCTGATTTCTATTTTTAAAATTAATATACATATCACATATCAATTACAGTATATAAAATTAATTTTACAATTTACTTCATAGATTAACCACAAAATAGTCTGAATTCTAAATTAAAAAAATTACTCCATCGTTTTCAAAATATTTATTTCTTATTTTATTTTTCAGTATCTTAAAATATTATTTCATTTTCAAAAATTAATGACCAAAATAATATGACCAAAAGTACAATTATGACAATTAATATTCCTAAAAAAATGTACTATCAAAGTGTAATTTTGAAAAATTAATATTTTTTAAAGTGCAATAATTGTACTATAAAAAAAAGTTAAATTTTTCAAAAAGAACTATTATTTTGGAACAGATGGAGTACTTGAAAATCTCATTTTAGAAATCTACAAACCATGTAGTCTTTTTTTTTTTAAAATTTCATATGGATTGATAGGGCCTGTTCATTTGGAAATATTTTCTATGAGATTCTATTTAATATATTAACAATGATTGAGACCCTCCAAAAAAAAAGGGGTCCCAAACATTTTTCTTAATATATTATTGTGTCACGTTAAGACATTTTTGCCCTTATTGATTGTTAGGCTCATTTTTATTTATTTATTTATTTTTTTGGAATGTGATTTTTGAAATGTGGCATAATGATTGATTTTCATAATGAGCATACTAACATTTTGGGTGGATTGAATGTGAAATGTGATTTGATTTTCAAAATGAGCATGCTACATTTTGGGTGGATTAAATATGAAATGTGGTTTGTTCAAACCAGCAATATGATTACAAAAATCTTTTAGTATACTTTTTGAAATGTGATATGTGTAATGTGGTTTGATTTCTAAAATGGACATGTTATATTTTGGCTAGACTGAATGTGGAATGTGATTTATCCAAACCAACAAATGACAACAAAAATCATTTAGTGTATTTTTTGAAATGTGACATATGGAATGTGATAAACACTACAAAAAATTAAGGTTTTAGAAATCAAATTTAGGGACAATTATTTTTTAGGGACCAAATATTTTTGTTGCGAAAATTGTCGTCATTATATTTTTAGCAATGAAAATTGAACATTAGTGATGAATTATTATCATTTTGGAACCAAATTTTGTCTCAAAAAATAAACCATTTTGAGACCAAATTATTTTATCCGTAAAAGTCGATTTATTAGTGACATTTTCAAAATTTTGTCGTTAAAGACTTATTTTTTACTTTTCAAGACAACATTTTAGTGATTATTCTCACGGCGATAGAAATTGGTCCTAAATATCTTTTGCTACAAAGTTTTTACTTTTAGAGACTAAAAAATTTAGTTTTTTAAAACTCTTATATGTTGTAGTGAAATAACTAAAATTAAAAAGGGAATCTTCAAATTGACCATATCATAAAAACAGTGACAAATGTGTCAATTTGCATAAATAAAGACTTGTGTGTTCATTAAAATAATTATGGAACTAGTTGGTTTATAAATTATGATTTTAGGATTTATGAGTCAATGCTCCTTCTAAATTTATAACTGTACATACATGCCATAATATATAATTTATAAATATATATATATATTTTACAAAAATACATTATTTATTGATCTGGTTAAAATACACGAATGCATAAAATCGACGGAAAAAAAAAAAAATGAATAGAGTGTTTTTATTGCAAGTCACATGGTATTTTTGCCTTCCCCCACTTCAATTCAAGGACTAACCCTCCTTGCATCCTATAAAAACCCACTCTCCCCTTCATATTTTCTCCACCATCACAATTATCCTTTTAGAAATTGCCAATTTCTACCATAAATAGTCTAGAAAGTTTTGTTATTTTTCTTCTTAAGGGTTTGAGAGAGATGGGTTCCAAGAGCAATAATGCATCACTCGCCTTGTTTTTTTTGCTCAACCTTCTCTTCTTTGCCTTTGCAAGTGCACAGTGTGCTCCACATCCACCTCCACCTCCACCTCCACCTCCACCTTCACCTCCACCTCCATCTCCAACTCCGAGCCCTCCACCTCCAACTCCGAGCCCTTCCACAGGCACCTGTCCCATGGATGCCCTAAAACTAGGTGTCTGTGCCAATTTTCTCGGTGGATTGGTTAATGTTACAATAGGTGCACCTCCGGTAACACCATGCTGCCGTCTCATTCAAGGCCTTACTGACCTTGAGGCTGCTGTTTGCCTTTGCACTGCGATTAAGGCAAACGTTTTGGGCATCAACCTCGACGTCCCTGTTGCATTGAGCTTGATTCTTAATAATTGTGGCAAAACTACTCCTACTGGCTTCCAATGCCCCTAAACAACTTCTGTTTCCTAGCCCTCTCTGTGGCTTTTTGCTCATTTCATGAGTCATATAATAAGAGTGTGTGGTGCAAGTGCATTTCACGGTAACTTCTATCTTATTAAAGTAATATTTAGTAAAACATATTACAAAGGTGTGGAAGAGAGGGGTAACATTGCAAATGTAGTAACTTCTGTCTTGTTTCCTTTTTCATAGTGTGTGTAATTTCATGGAGTGATATGTAATAAGTCCTCTTATGTAATACCTCAAAGTCTTATGTGTAACTTTATTATATAAATATTGAAAAATAATTGCTTTCTGTTTATTTAATTTGTTCTTGACAGTCATTTTTTTTTTTTGGTAGTATGTAGGATTCTGACATTGAGAAAGCAAATGTTTACGTAACAAAAAAAAAAAAAATTATAACAAAGAAGAAAAATCTTATATTAATTTCTATGAATATAAAATGTGAAAAAATATTACAAAACTATTACGCTAGGATATGTAACCAAATAACTTGTCAACAAATTATCGTACATTTGGCTTTCACCAACACTTAGGCCCAATTCTGAAATTATTGACAACTTTTGAAAATAAAAAAAGTTTAAGCAATTAAAATTTCAAATGCACTTGTATGCAAGTAACGTGAATTTTAAAAAACCTATAACCATTCCGATGATATGAAGCATAGGTAGGAAGATGTAATTTCATCACATCCTCCTTAAACTGGCTATTTTTAATTTTTACATTTTTTTTACACTTTTTAATCTATAGACAATGATATAAAGCATACATGTATCTATTTGTGAGTAATGATTCTCTATTCCAAAATCCTCCTTCCTCTATCCAGAATACAAATGGCCTCATCCAGTTGTTAGGAAAGAAAATAAATCATAGGAAACATAATTTTTTTCATGTTTAGTTAACAATAAAGTTGTGGGAATCATACCTTTAACTTTCACGCCAGGACAATTTTTTCGTGTGTTCAAAGTTCATTGATACTCTAGGTCCAAACAGTTTTTTCCCTACAATCTCATAAAGCATAAAAGCATTCATAAAGTAAGTTTACAGAAAGAAACTACATCATTTTACAAAAGAAAAAGATATAGACACCTAATACATTCACTATAACAAAAAACAAAAAAAAAAATTACGGCACCAAATGCAGGTCGTGGATTCGATTCTATAACGCGCAAAATAAAGTCATATTATGACTAGTCATGGAAAATTATTCACTTTCAACGGCATACTACGGCTTGCCGTTAAAAACTTTTAACAATTAATCTTATACGCCATGATTAATTTTTCTACGAATACTTTGCGCTTCATTAATTCAAGAGACAAACCACGACACTCATTACTAGTCATTAAATATTTAACACAACGACCTATTTTGCCCATCGTAGAATATGTAATTTTATTTTTTTATTTTATTTTTTTAATTCAACATGTTCTATTTCACCTATTTTGTACAGTCTAAAAAAACATTACAAACAAGTTTCACACACACACACACACACACACACACACACACACACACACACACACACATATATATATATATAAGTATCAATCAACCATCAAAATATTATTTCAAACATTAAAAAAATTATTCATAAGTTTCGAACATCCAAAACTGTCTGTACATTCCAAACCATCCAAGAACTATGTTTATAAACATCAAAAATTGTCCTCAACTTCAAAATCATCCAAAAAGATCTAAATCATCCACACACACACACACACACACACACACCACACACACACACACAAAAACTATCTTTAAGTTCTAAATAGTACAAAATTACAACAAAATATCTTCTTGCAAGTGCACCATCATGGGTTGATTCAATTGTATCAACACTCAGCTTGTGCCCTCCATATCTTTATATTAGAAAATTTTGAGCAGCTTGGATTTCGTCTTCAGAAGCTTCCCTTCTTAGAGCAACCAAGTTTGAAACAACATCAGGAGAAAGAGCATATATTGGATCATAAGCATAGATAAAGTACTCCCTTCCAAGAAAATAAGATAGTGACTTATACTTGCATGAATTAAACTGATTTGATTACTTCATAATAACAATTATAAAGTTAGCACTTAGCACTAATTTTTGCCTAGGATAGCCCTATTTCCAACTTCTACAAAAATTTCATAAGTTGCCTCGTTGCCATACCAATCTCAACTAAGTTGGCACCAATATCCCCGCTCAATCCTTTGCTAGCACGCCATCAAGAGTTGGTGAGCTACCAACCAAAGCCAAGAAAAAAAAACAACAATTAACATATCAAACAACACCAAAACAGCACATCAACACCAAAATCAGCACCAAAAACAACAACTAACAGCAACCAGCAGCAGCAACAACAGCAACATCAACAACAGCTCTGCAGCACCAAAAATAGCAACTAGCAGCAGCACTAACAACACTAAAAGCAACACCAAAATCACTTGATGCCAAAAACAATCAACAGCACTAGTAGTATCAACAACTAATAGCAACTAGTTTCACTCCAAACTCTGTTTTGAAACCCTTCTCTGATCATCTTCTAGCAGATGCACCTCTTCACTTGTTAAATGTTGTAGACAAAAATCATCCACCGCATAGCCTTGCCCCACCGAGTGTGTTTTCATCCAAAGGGCCACTCTTACTTTAATTAGCCCACAAAGAACTTCACAGTTTGGTTGCAGCTCATTGAACAAACAATCATTCTACATTTCCAAAGGGACCATAAACCAGCCATAATAATTGATCTCCAAGGTTGCTTTTCTCATTTTCTAAAATTCCAACCCATCCACCAGTGCATTAGCATGTCCATTGAACTAGGAGAGGCCCACTGCAAACCCCACCAATTGATTATGTTGGACCAAACTTTCCAAGCAAAGGGGCAAATCAACAGAACATGATTGAGTAATTCAAACTCAGAGTGACATAACACACACTCAGATCTAACATCATCACTAAGAACACTAATTCTATATAAATAATCTGAGGTCTTAATCCTCCCTTTCCAGGCCAATCAAGAGAAAAATTAGGTTTTAAATGGGGAGGGATTGTTCCAAATCAAGTCAAAAGGTTTCAGAGTAGGACCATTCAATGATTCGCACCAATTAACAGCACATTTAACACTGAAAATACCTGAAGAATTAACTTTCCACCAAATATTATCATTTGACTCCAATCTCAATGCAGGGCCCTCACCTATAACATCAAGTGGTCTGTGCAGTTCTTCTTCCTCTCATGCTAATAAGGATCTTTTGAAGTTGAATTCCCAACTGCTTTGGTTTGTGGCCCTAGTCACCTACAGATTCAAAGTTGTGTTTTTGTCAACTGATAAGTAATAAAGTCTAGGAAATTGGGACTTCAAACAATTGGTTCCCATCCAATTATCTACCCAGAAGCTGATTCTTTCACCATTGCCAATCCTAATTTCAACATTATCCAAATAAAAGTTGACAAAGCTGCTGTTAGAATGATTAACAAGTATAATATCACTCCACAGTCTTGTCAATCTCTTTTTCTATTAGTCCATTAATTCTTTGCTTGTACCACCTAAATCATTTTAGTCATGCTTGAAAGTATGAATGATGCTGAGCCATCCAATCACATTTTATAGATAAATTAAGTACATATTTATCAATTTAACTGGGTCTAACACATGAAATAACAGCATCCAACAAAAAAATATAGTATAATATGTAAAATATTCTGTGTTTGTCCTTTGACTTTATGAATCCTTTTACCAGTAAGGTGCTTTATTAAGTTTTTTTTCTTTTTTGTTTTTTGTTTGGAGGTGGCAATGTCCTTCTCCATTCAACAAGGCTTCTATCACCACTCAAATCAACTCATAATTCAAGATTGTCCCACATTTAAATTTAATCACCTTCCCAACTCCCTTCTATCTCACTTTGTGCATGTAGAGGCAAGCAGACACGTGCATATTGTTTGCACCTATGTATGTATTCATGTTGTATTTCTGTGTGCTTGAGGAATGTTCATTACACCAATTTTTAGCAGCTCTTTACCTCTCATTCTCTCTTTTGATTATTGTTTACAAATAGAAGGTAAGTCTGAAGTGCTTGCAATGAGAAGGTGTGAGTTCAACTCTCCCAAGGTGCCAATCTAATAACTAACCGCTAACTTTTGCCAATCAAAAAAAAAAAAAAAACCTACCTTGCTGGTCTTAAGCTGTAATTATTTTCATCAATCTCACACAAATATCATCTTTTTAAAGATTAATTAACCAATAGTTAGATCAATAACCAAACTAGAAAATAAAGGAAAAAGGGGCATGTGAAAGCTTATATCTACTTTGAGAAGAGGAATCAGTTAGAACAGAAAGGAAAGATATTGATTGAGAAAGAGACTTTGATTAAAAAAAAAAAATCAATAATCTCAGATTAAAAGCTACAATCCTAATTTTCAGAATGAAACTCATAGAAGCATAGTTGGGATGGTTAGCAGTCATGGCAGTAATAGTTTCAATGGCCAATTCATCGAGTTGGCTGGTGGTGACGCCATTGTAGACATCGGCACATACCTTCTGAGAGACGAGGGTAGGATCGTAGTTGTCGATGTTGAACCATAACTAAGCTTCTTGAGACGAGCAATACTACAAACATTAGAAAATACAACAAAGGAAATCTTAACAATTACGACAACAGGCTTAAGAAGTCAAATTCCCACCAAGCAAACAAAATAACACAGCAAATGCAAGCATTCATACAATCCAGCTAATCAAAAGATTTTGAAGAATCTAATAAGTTTACAGTAACACTTCTGAGAATGGATGTTGTTTTAAAGAGTAACTAAAGTTTCAATAAATGATGTACATTCAATATTCCAACATCTCAATAACCATACAGCGGGTTAAAATGATACATATATTATTCCAAAGTGATACATATATTATTCATATATAATCTCTTACCATAGACACTCAGAAATACATATATAATCTCTTCCAGAAAAAAAGACCACATACACACACAATAGCAAAGAGTGAATCAAAACTAGAAAAACAATTTGTATAAGAATTTAATGGATTTAGAAAGGGGAAAAAAATTTATTGAAACTAAAGTCTCCGGTGTAAATAATTGGACATGGAAAAAGACATTAAGAATTGTATTTGAGTTCAAAATTCTCCTAAATTATATTCTCAAAGATCCAAAAGTTTAAAAAATGGACCCAATAAACAAAATCACAGTAGGCCATCATTGATGCATTTTATCAAACATTTGACAGATAAGGAAAATGGGATTTAAACTCTAACAAGAGATATCAGACATCACAAAAACACCCAAAAAAAATGCCAAACATGAAAATAGAAAGCAACAAGCATTAAACATCACATATAGAAGTGACAAACATCATTTGTAAATTGTCCAAGAAAGAATGGAGCTAAACACCTCTTTCTATAAGCTTCACTTGCAGCTGCACTCTTAACATCCTTTGAACTGGAATCCCCCTTTCTGTTTCTTAAGCACAAGAGACCTAATTAGTATGTTCGTTTGGTTTGTCTTTATCAGCTGGTCCTCTGGACATACAAAAGGGAAGCACCAGATCTTATAGTTTCAGATATAAATGAATCTTAAACCAAACTCCATGTTGTGGAAAAGCAGTGACAACATACATTAAACATTAAATGTCAAAATGGCAAGACATACCAATGTACCATAATAAATGTAAACAAGGGGAAAAGATTCAAGGTGTCATACTAAGGGATTACAAACACTTGGACTTAAAAAAGAATCAACAGTCCATTTCCTCAATCATTTGGTCAACAACCTAAGAATATAAGCACTATAAGATGCGCTGCTTTCATCAAATGTCAAGCTAAGCAACAAATTTATCATGAAAAAAAATGCAACCAACCTTAGCCTGGATCAAACACAAATGAAAAGAAAACATATTTAGGAGGATCATGATTCTTATCTTTCAATGACTATTGTGACAATGTGATTTCCAATTACTACTTTTTAGTTTTATTGGAGACCACTACACATTCAATTTCCTAATCAAATTTTAGCTTAAAATGTATTTTTTGGGTAACCATGAGATAAACTAGCTTGTAAGAGCATGTGGGGAATTAAAACATAAATAAATGTATATGGAAAATGTTCTGTTTTCGACTCGAAATAAATTGCCAACAGAACCAAACTTGTGTTGAACAATTTAAGCCAAAAGGTGATTCTCGTAATAAAGTCAACTCAATAAAACCCAACAATAGCTCAAAACCCAACTACTTGGCTCTAATTAATGGGACAAAGTACACAAAATAGAGAACCAAAAATATGGCCACAATACTCATGAAATTCAGTTATTGTTTCCACAGTTTGTGATGATTTTGATAGAATCAAACAAGAAAAATCATACATAAACTAATAAAAACAAGGTTCACACTTAATTTTTACCAAAATTCTCAACGAAATTAATTCTAAAAATTCCTAAACATATATATAACCCCCATAAATATTTAAAAATAAAAAAGTTTCTAAAATTTCATTATGTTTAAGAGATGAAAATCATAAAATAGTTGGATATTTATTGCATGCACAGTTCACAAACTCAATATCCAAGTAGTGGAATTAAAATGCGACAAGTCACATTTACATCTTGAAAAACTTATCATTTATGTTGAATGGGTTACACTGAATCATTTAAAAAACTTTGAGACAAAACTCACCAAGCCACAAACCATTCTCTATAGTGCATCCAAGTCAAAGCCAATCTGAGAAAGATCACCATGAACATCAGTAGCTTGTTCCACAAGTCAGAACTTCTTTTTATGCTATTACTGAATCATTTTTAAATCATAATCAGATTCATTGATTTGCCTCATAATTCATGAAAAGCTGACCCAAATTATTTCCCCCAGTCCCACTCAAAGTCAAAAATAGCATTTCAAATACTTTATTCTATGCTAAGCAGTATACCCTAAGGGAAATAACCTGTTTCTGAATGTACTTCATTCTTAATTAACTTTTATATTTCCACTTGCTCGTCAAGTTTTCCATCCAAGTTCTCAATTTGTAGTGTCAAGTGCCTCTTTGTTGCCTGATCCATAAATAAATATAAATAAAAATAAAAATTCCACTCACATCTACCTAAACCCCTCCAAAAAAATTAGAACAAAAATAACACAAACACTTTGACACAAATCAAAGATACAATAGTCTTTTCCTCATATTGGGGTTTTGTGTGTGTGTGTGTGTGTGTAAACCTTCTTCTCATATTGGTTTCCATACTGCAACTCAAACCCTACAATTCAAAGTTTAGGAAAAAACAAAAAAAGAAGAAAGCATCAAGCTGAAAGATAGTAATAGTACTAATCTCCTACGTGCATGGAATTTTATTATATTCATCTCTCTCTCTCTCTCTCTCACACACACACACACACACACACACACACACACAACATTTAAGTTGCATCACCTAAGACACCTACCAAACATCCTAGAAGATCATTCTTTTTCCTGCTATAGTATATATATCATGGGCTCAATATAGTTGCAAACTCTATCTTATTTATCGTTCTCTATAAGAAGGAACATTTGTTGACTATTTACTAAACCCTGATTCAAAGTCTGCAAGTACAACCTAAAATAATTCAACTTCCATTATTTCAACTTACAAATAAACATAACAAAATTAGAAAAATACAAAAAGAATTTCCACTTGCCCTTTTCTTTACCACAAATCATGTAATCAGTTTTGAGTTATGAGATTGTTAATTCAAAAAATTCTAGAAAAATCATCACACAACAGAGACCATCTTATAGAAAACAGATGTTAGGACTATCGGACACCAGAAATCAATAGCACACAAGAACACAACAATATTTACGTGGTTCGGCAATTGCCTACGTCCACGGAGAGTAATGTATTATCCGGAGAAAAATGATTACAGAACACTTTCTCACATTCACATACACTCTCACTCTCTCAATTCTCTCTGTGTTTGCTCTACACTGCTATATTTTCTCCTCTCAGCCTCTCCATATATATATATATACAGAAATGGTAGGTGAAGCCAGCATGCCAATCTCTTGCCAATCTCCTTTCGGTGGTAATCCGTCCACCTTTGCGGCTAGCCAACCGACAAGCCGCTTTCCTTG
This sequence comes from Camellia japonica, assembly GCA_030407325.1. Classification (NCBI taxonomy): domain Eukaryota; kingdom Viridiplantae; phylum Streptophyta; class Magnoliopsida; order Ericales; family Theaceae; genus Camellia; species Camellia japonica. The sequence goes on along the minus strand of JAPPVO010000007.1, from coordinate 15,083,009 downwards.
ACAAGCTCGGCAAAGCGTTCACATGAGAAGGGGGATGATATCCTATCCTTATGAGCAGGATCTAACAATTCTCCCCCTCCACGCCCATAAGGATAACTGACTTCTCACTTGAAGTCCATCCTGGTCAGAATCTTGCAAACTTCCAGTTTGTCTCTGGTGACTCATTTGGTCATCATGTTAGAAGGATTCTTGTCTGTGTGAATCTTCACTAGCTTCATCAGTTGCTTTTCCATCACTTCTCGTATCCAATGATACCGGACATCAATGTGTTTTGTACGTGAATGGTACATGGAATTCTTGCTCAAGTCAATTGCACTTTGACTATCACAATGTACCTTGTAATCTTGTTGCTGTAGACCCAATTCTTGGAGAAACCGCTTTAACCACAACATTTCCTTTCCAGCATCGGCGGCAGCAATGTACTCTGCCTCTGTTGTAGATAAAGCAACACACTTTTGTAGTTTGGACTGCCATGAAACAGCTCCCCCTACAAAGGTGAATAGAAATCCTGATGTAGACTTTCTACCATCAAGATCACCTGCCATATCGGCATCTGTAAAACCCTCCAAAATTGGTTCAGCTCCCCCGAAACATAAACACATCCTTGAAGTTCCCTTCAAGTACCGAAGAATCCATTTGACAGCCTCCCAATGCTCCTTTCCTGGATTGGCGAGGAATCTGCTCACAACGCCAACTGCGTGAGCTATATCTGGCCGGGTACACACCATTGCATACATCAAACTTCCTACTGCGGAAGAATAAGGGATTGCCTCCATTTCTTTCCTTTCAGAGCTGGTTGTGGGACACAAACGCTTTGACACATTGAAATGGTTGGCCAATGGTGTGCTGACTAGCTTGGCATCTTTCATGTTGAACCTTTCAATTACCCGTTCAATATATTTCTCTTGTGACAGCCATATCTTCTTGGCTTTCCTGTCACGAACAATCTTCATGCCCAAAATTTGCTGTGCTGGGCCTAAATTCTTCATGTCAAAATACTGCGACAAGTCCTTTTTCAACTTGTTGATCATAGTAGTATCCTGTCCGATGATCAGCATATCATCCACATACAACAGTAGGATAATGAAGTTTCCATCCGAAACCTGCGGAAATATACACATTGGTCTGCCACCGTTCTTGTGTACTCGTGATCCACCATAAATGAATCAAACTTCTTGTACCATTGTCTCGCGCCTGTTTCAGGCCGTAGAGACTCTTCTTCAGTTTGCAGACTAGATTCTGTTTTCCTTTAACTTTAAATCCTTCTGGTTGCTCCATGTAGATCTCTTCCTCCAACTCACCATGGAGAAAGGCAGTCTTGACATCCATTTGTTCTACTTCCAAATTCAAGCGAGCTGCTAATCCCAGAGCTACTCGAATAGAAGTCATCTTTACAACTGGGGAGAAGATCTCATCAAAATCAATTCCTTTCTTCTGCCCAAAACCTTTGACCACCACCACAACGAGCTTTATGCTGCAATAGTTTACCGTTTCCATCTTTCTTCAACTTATACACCCATTTGTTCTTCAAGGCTCTCCTGTCTCTTGGAAGTGGAACAAGCTCATAAGTGTGGTTCTTCTGCAAAGAACTCATCTCCTCCTTCATGGCTTGCATCCAACAGTCTTTCTCTGTATAACTCTTGGCTTCTGAAAAACTCTCGGGCTCCCCCTCATCAGTAATCAGAATATACTGAGAAGCGGGATATTTGGTTGATGGCACGGCAGCTCTTCCAGATCTCCGTAACTGAGGCCCAGTTGCCTCTGTTTGAGGGGATTGCTCCCCCTGCTCAATATCCTCTTCATCTGGGTCTTCATCTCTTTCCTCCTGATCCTCAATTTCTGGCATAGGATCCTGCAACTCTGGCACTTCTTGTTGCACATCATCACATCTAGCATTTTGTGATGGCTTGGGAGATGGAAACAAGTCTGGAGTGATGATATCTCTAGACTTTGCAGATTTCTCAAAATCTGCTATTGTTTGGTCTTCTTGGAACACAACATCTCTGCTCCTGAATATTTTCTTGTTCATTGGGTCCCACATCCTGTACCCAAATGCTGCATCTGAATAGCCCACAAATATGCATGGAGTGGACTTGTCATCAAGCTTCTGTCTGTTTTCCTTGGAGATGTGTGCAAAGGCCTTACAACCCGAAAACTCTCAAGTGAGAATATGATACCTTTCTTCTGGACCAGACTTCCTGAGATATCGCAAAATTCAACGGGACTGAAGGCGACCTGTTGATGAGGTAACAGGCTGTACTGGCGGCTTCAGCCCAAAATGACTTTGGCAACTTTTCCATTTTGAGCATACATCTGACTCTTTCCATAATAGTGCGGTTCATCCTTTCTGCCACACCATTGTGTTGTGGGTGCCCGGGAACTGTTGTCTCGTGCCGGATACCTCTGCTGGCACAATATGCTGCAAAAGCATTGGAAGTGTACTCGCCTCCATTCTGTGCGAAGACACTTCAACTTCTTCCCAGTCTCTCTTTCCACCATTGCATGGAACTCCTGAAAGTGCTGAAATACCTCATCTTTTGTCTTCAGGAAATACAAGACCCAAACACCACAACTTCCTTGATGCATTATCAATGAAAGTCAGAAAATACTTGCGCCCGCCACATGACTCCACGTCGATTGGGCCACAAACATCCGAGTATACCATATTGAGCACTTCTGTTTTCCTCTTGCTCGTTGAACTGAATGATACTCGATGTTGCTTGCCATAAAGGCAATGATCACAGGGCTTCAAGACACTCCCTTTGGATAAGGGTATCCTGGATTGCTTTGCCAATAGATGCAATCCCTTCTCACTCATGTGAGCCAGTCTTCTGTGCCATAATTCCGGTGACTCCTTGTCTTCTGCTGCATTAAGACTTTCCAGACAGATCTTCGTTTGAGTCTTATACAGTGTTGAAGACATCTCTCCTCTGGCGATTGTCAAAGCTCCTCCTGTCAGCTTCCAACGGCCATTTCCGAATGTACTTGTATAGCCCTGTCGGTCCAGGGCGCTTCCGGAGATAAGATTGAGGCGCAAATCTGGAACATGCCTCACATCTTTGAGAACCATCTTGTTCCCGACATTAGTTTGAATACTAATGTCTCCAATACCCATAATCTTTGAATAGCTAGAATTCCCCATTCGAACAGTGCTAAAATCTCCAGCGTTGTACGAGCTGAAGAGTTCTCTGTAGGAAGTGGCGTGATAGGATGCAGCTGTGTCTATCACCCATTCGTGTAGCTGTGGTCAGCCACGTAAGGCAATCTTCCTCTTCACCAATGCAAGAAGTATTCATCAGTTGTTGCGGCTGTTATGTTCTCATCTCCTTTTGACTTACTGCTTTGGCCTTTCTCTTTCCGGCTTGGGCAGTTTCTCTTTATGTGACCCTCCTAGCCACAGTGATAGCAAGTGAAGCTGGAGTTACCTCGACCTTTGTTGTCTCTGGATTTACTCCTGCTGTTCCAGCTGCCTCTACTCTTGCTTCTTCCTCTACCTCTTCCTTTACCTCTGTCTCTGCCTCTATCTTCTGTGACAAGAGCATGGGATGATTATGGGACTGGTTACCTCCCATGTCTTTCCTTCTTGTCTCTTCATTGTACATAGGCGTCTGTGACCATACTCATGGTCAGTTTCCCTTCTGGTGCAGAGGTGCTGAGAGAAACCACCAATGTCTCCCAGCTGTCCGGTAAAAACTGAGCAGTAATACGGCTTGCATTTCATCGTCCAATCGCATCTTGACGTTGCAAGCTGATTCACCAGATTTTTGAATTCACTGGTGTGCTCAGCAATAGACACACCATTCTTCAACTTCAAATTTACTATCCTTCTCATCACCAAGGCTTTGTTTCGGGCGGTCTTTGACTGGTACATGTCGTTTAACATTGTCCAAAGAACATATGCATCTGTCTCTTCGGCAACATGATGGAACACACTGTGGTCTATCCATTGTCTGATACAAGCGATAGTTTTGCGGTTCATCTTTATCCAGTCATCATCTTTCACTGCTTCAGGTTTAACCCCCTTTATAAAAATGGGGTCATGCAAGTCTTTTAAAAACAGGATGTCTTCCATCCGTGACCTCCAAATTGCATAATTGGAAGGAGTTAACTTGAACATAGATTCTGAAGTTGATGTGGAAGCCTCCATTGTATTCTGTCTTTTTACAAAAAACTCCAAATGAAAAATCTGACCATACGGATATGTCCGGAATACTCCAAATAGTCGAAAAACACTACTGGATCGTCAAAAATGGACTCAGAATGGCTCAGATCGGGCCAAAACAATTTCCACGGTTCAGATCTGCGAAATCTGGTGCGCCTGCGAAGCACCGGATGATTTTCTCGGTCAACGGCTCGGTCAACGGCGCGGTCAACGGCGCAGGCAGCGCGGTCAACGGCGGCTTCGCGGCTTGGTCAGCGGCGGCTTGGCGGCTTGACTCCGGCTCGGTCAACGGCTCAGTCAACGAGCCGATGACGTATCTGCCACGTGCCTGACACGTGTCTGACAGTCTGCCACGTGTCACTGACGTGGGCACTGATCTGTCACTGACGTGGCAATGACGTGGCGCTGACTGGGCGTGACGTGGCGTGACGTGGCACCGACGTGGCTGCCACGCAGTCGTCTTCTTCCTGAGGACGGCGCGTGGGGCGCGTGGTCCTCACGCGCTGTATTTGGGAGGCGCGTGTGGGCGCGTGTAAGCTCCGTTTGGCTTGTGGTTTGAAGTTTTGGACTCCTCTCCTTGAGACCTTCCTCCTGGTATCTTCAAAACCAGATTTTGAGCTACTCGATTTCTGGACAGTTTCGAAGAACACTCTGTTTGTGTTCCGAAACGCACCCGAAATGGCTCTGATACCACTTGTTAGGACTATCGGACACCAGAAATCAATAGCACACAAGAACACAACAATATTTACGTGGTTCGGCAATTGCCTACGTCCACGGAGAGTAATGTATTATCCGAAGAAAAATGATTACAGAACACTTTCTCACATTCACATACACTCTCACTCTCTCAATTCTCTCTGTGTTTGCTCTACACTGCTATATTTTCTCCTCTCAGCCTCTCCATATATATATGCAGAATGGTAGGTGAAGCCAGCTTGCCAATCTCTTGCCAATCTCCTTTCGGTGGTAATCCTCCACCTTTGCGGCTAGCCAACCGACAAGCCGCTTTCCTTGACAAGCTCGGCAAAGCGTTCACATGAGAAGGGGGATGATCCTATCCTTATGAGCAGGATCTAACAACAAGACCCAAAATGGCCAATATAAAAGATGAACTCAACATTCAAAACTAGCACAAAAAATCATAAGCCCACTAAAAAAAACCAAGAGTTCAAAAGGATTTATGTCAATTGACAAAATTAATCATAAACCCATCAAAATTAATAATAAACCATCAAAAATACAAAAATACTCTCACCCATATTAGTTTTAAATATATGAAAAAAACAAAAACAAAAGGATACAAATATAAATAAAGAGAGTTCTTTGATACTTACCTTTTGCTGATTAGGAACTTGATGGATTGTTGGGTGAGTGATTTGTGTATTTCCTTTGGCAATTTCTTTTGATTATGAATCTAATCATGCTTTACACCGTCTTAATTTACAAACAAACGAAACCCAAATTTTTTTTTGGCGAATTAGAGAAGATTACAACGTACAAAATACAGAGTCTCAGGGAATATTTTAGATATAGAGAAAAGGAGAAAATGAGACCAATCGAAGAATGAACGGAAAGAGTAGATACTGTCGCTGTCGGAGATCAATGAACGTCGATTAGATGAAATCCTCACTGAGTAACTACCAATTGTCGACATCTCTAGGTCCTTGGTAATCATCAATGTCAACGCTTACCGCCGTCAACGTCGCTGCCTATCACGCCTCCCGCCGTTCGTCATCTTCAAAGTTCAAAGAGAGAGAGAGAGAGAGAGAGAGAGACAAGAGATGAGATAAGGGTTCTCGTTTCTTCTCTGCCTTTCCAAAACTGAAGATATATTTATTTATATATACTAGTTCAATGGCTTCCATGCTCTTTCTCTTCTCTCTCACAATCTCCCAGTATTGATTTGCAGAAATAGACATAGTGTATAGAAAGAGGAGATGAAAATTTCTTACTTTTTGGGCACTACTACAAAATTATAAATAGATCACACTTTTTATGTGTGATGTATGTTATTTAATCACACGTTTTAAATTTTTTCAAAGTGTGATCTTTGGGAGTGTGATTAAAAATGGTCATTTTCAATCATACATTTTAAGTGCCATTAAAAGATAATTCCATCACATGTGTTGCGTGCGATAATAAATATTTAGATTACTTTTTTGGACTTGGGGTCACTGTTGAGCCTTATTTTGAGATGCATTATGGGATTATTTTTATGATCTGAACCGTTCATTTTGTAAGATTTGTTGAGTACTTCAAGCCTACCAAAAATCATATTAATCGGATATCAATAACTATATGATCGAATTGCATATTTTTATACTATTTTTCAAAAGAAAAACTTCTTGTTTATTTTTTTGGTTATCAATCATATAGTTATTGGTATCCATTAATATGATTTTTGGTAGGCATGAAGTACTCAACAAACCTTACAACATGAACGGTTCAGATTATAAAAATAAATCCATAATGCACCACAAAATGAGACACAACAGTCACTGCTGTGCTAAAGGCACAGCAGTGACCCCAATTCCTACTTTTTTTTAAGTGTGATTAATAACATTTAGATGACATCTTTTAAGTGTGATTAATAACTAATAAAACCTATGATAATAAACATTTAGATCACAAATTTTAAATGTGATTAATATCTAATAAAACCTATGATTAATAATGAGACAAGATCATGTGTTATATGCATTTCTCATCATAGTTAATGTGTGTGATAAAAAAAAAGTTCAACATATTTGAAGAATAATCAATATTATTTTTGTACATGCATTTGAAGAATGTAATACACACTATATATTGTCCTTTGAATTGCAACCACATATTGAATGTAATAACGTCATATATTTCATAAATGAAAATTGAATGTTCAAAAGTATATACAAAGGAATTAATAAAAAGTTTTTAATTGTAGGGGAAATTCTCTCTCTAAGACTTTCCTTATGAAGAAAGTTTCCGGTAGGTTGTGTTAGTTACCTAGGATGTTTCCGGTGCAGGCGGCTAATGGACCACGTCATTGAATCCTTTTCCTTGGAGGACGTTCCTTTGAATTTGAAGAAGCGGCAGGGGATCCAAGAGGCCATCGTCAATTGTCCATTGTGGAGCGTGGGCAAGGACTGCGACGGGAGGTGGTGCTGACGGGGTTTGAAGTACAGTGGATAAGTACGAAGATGAGGGTAGTGTCCCGTATGGTAGACCGTTAATCTTTCTTGGGTCAGTTAGACAGGAATAGATGGAGTGTGGCAACTTGGATTCACGATGAGGAGAATGGCGGATCATCGGTGCAGATAGTGGTGATGACAGATGGCAAAAGGACTCAGGTTTACCTTCCTATGTCGGAGTTTGGGGATGGATGGGAGAGGGTAGCACTGGTTATTGAAGAATTCTCTATAAGGGTTGAAAGAGTGCCCAAGGGTGGTGGAGATAATGGGAATAAGGGACTGATGACTACGAAAAGGGTTGTTCCAACAATTGGGGGGACGATTGGCCCAAATGGCGGAGTTGAGGTGGTGTTGGGTGTGGCGGAAGAAGGGTGGTTCTGTTTAGTAAACATGGCGTTAGTGGATAGGTTGGGTTTTAAGGGGGATAAGGGGGTTAGTTTCTCAGCCATGACAGAATGGGTCAAGCGGTGGTGGAAGGCGTTTGGGGACGTGGAAATCTAACCAATAGGGGGCGAAGGTTACTTGTTTGTGTTGCCGACGAGTCAACAGGCCAAGACTCTGATACCACGGCGGTGGTTGATTGCAGGGTGTGATTTGAATCTAGTTGGATGGTCACCGACTGTTTTATGTCAGATGATGGAAGTGTCGAAAAAAGGACCACATGCCTAGGTGACGGTGGTGGGCCTACCCATACATCTCTGCAGCGAGAGGACGTAACGTGCTATTGGTGACCACTGTGGCGTTTTTGTGGAGGTGAACGAACTGTCGGCAGACCTTGGGGTGGTCCGATTACGAGTCAAAATTGGTGGTTGCATTCCATCTAGGGTTTTGGTACGCTGGGCAATGTCAGCCTTTTTGATCCCTATCTGGCCGAAGGAAGGGCCGACGGTGGAAGCTGATATGCCGTTGGGACGGACGATGGGAGGGCTGCGACATGAGAAGGAAGGTTGTGATTGGATGCGTAATCGACGAAACTGGAGGAGATTTGGGACCAGATTAGATTTTTAGAGATTTAGGGACAATCAACAGCGTGATCAACGACTCTTGCCTTTTAAGAGTCAGAGGATATTTCAGGGCTGGAGGGCCCAAGGCAAGCAGCCGTTGGGACTGGGCCCAATGGGCCAAGGTAATAAAGTTAGGGCCTATGGTGGGGAAGTCAAGAGGCCCGTTGAGGAAGTTGATATGCTGGGCTCAACTTCTATAGGGTTTAAGGCCAATAATGAATTGGATCATGATCCTAGGGTTGGTTTGGGGCTCATACTATCTGGGCCCAATTTACCTTTTGCGGGTCAGAAAATAGATCCCCCAGTGCGATGGATTCTTGAATCTTTGCGCACCAGTTTGGGGGAGTACTGGCTGAAGACGGGCATGATAGCAGAGACGTCGGCGAGAATGGGGTAGGGGTCATCGCCGACGAAGGAGAATGGATTGCCGACGAACCTTGGAAATGGGTCTTTCGATAAGTTAGTGCTTTCTACCGAAGGCCTCGGCAGCGTCAGTATGGAAATAGGTCCAAATTAGATGGCGGTGACGTCGAGCGTCGAGGTAGGGATAGGGGGTCATCTAGACGACGAGGTGTAGGGAGGGATGGCGGTCGAAGTTGTCGACATGAGTTCACCAATTTTGGAGACTGGGAGAGGCGAGCAAGGCTTGAACCAGGTGACGGTCTGTCTTGAGGAGCCATGGCTAAAGCCAAAACAGAGGGTCAAAATAAATTGGCACTGGTATTGCAGCCGTTGGCTGTGGATGGTGACGACCAGGACAGACCGATGAGTCCAACACAGGTGCAGTTTGATGACAGCAATGTCTTGCGAAGGAATGAGGTACCTAGAGCTGAGGACGTATCAGATTGGGTGCTGGAACGCATAACTGAGGCCAGTCGGTTATTGGATCTGTCGTTCGAAGGACATGAGGAGGAAGCCTTATGTTTATTTTCAGCAGTGGAGGCATCGTGGCGAAACGGGTCTCCTAGTAAAGAAGTGGTTCCCGTGGCAGATACTAGTCGTAAAGGGAAACGGGAGTTACGGAATTTAGTGTGTTCCATAAATTATGAACAGGGTGGAGCAAGGCAGGATCGTGATTCACGGAGACGTCGATGGGATCTTTTTTTGTTGAAATGAAGTTAAAAATTATGTCTTGGAATGTGCGGGGATTGAATGATAGGGACAAACGGGTAGCAGTGAAGGTAGTCATTCGAAGTACAAAAGCTGATGTGGTGTGCTTGCAGGAGACAAAGATGGAGGTGTTGGGGATAGAGGTGGTGCATGAAATATGGGGAGGTAGATTTGTAGAATGGTTACATTTACCGACAGTGAGCACGGCGGGTGGTGTGCTGATCTATTGGGATTCGAGGGTGGTTGTGAAGGAAGATGAGGAGATGGGCAATTTTTCAGTGTCTTCTCTGTTTAGGTGTGTGGCGGATCAGTTCCAATGGGTGTTCACGATAGTGTATGGCCCGGTGCGGAACGAGGATCGAAGGGAGTTCTATTCAGAGTTAGAGGCTGTGGCATTTTCGTTGGTCAGAGCCTTGGTGTGTGGGGGGTGACTTCAACATGATTAGGTAGCCAATCGAAAAGGTGGGGAGTTCTCGGGAGTTAGGCTCCATTCAAAGTTTCTACTCTTCCATTGATGAAATGCAGTTGATTCACTTGTCGCTCCAATGAGGGAGGTTCACTTGGTCGAATGGGCAAAGTTTGTCTCGAATTGATCATTTTCTGATTTCTAGTAATTGGAAGGAACATTTTTCGGATGTTGTTCAAATTCGCTCGTCTCGTCTAGTGTCTGATCATTGGCCACTTTTACTCGATAGTGGGGGACTCCGTAGTGGCCCAACGCCTTTCTGTTTTGAGAACATGTGGTTGCAATCAGAGGGTTTCTTGGAGACGGCCCAAGGGTGGTGGAATTCTTATGTCATTACCTTTGTTGTTAAAATTGTACGATTCGCGATTCGAATCATACAATTCGTTTCGATACACGTAGAAATCAATTCGAACAAGTAGATGGAATCGCAAATGGCATAGAATTGTAGCTGAATCGATCGATTCACGATACGAATCGATGAATCGCTGAATCGCACAATTCCTTACAATCGCAGGTCGACCTAATTTTCTCGGACCCGAAGGAAGAAAATTCGATTTTTGGCCCATTTTTTTTGCTTTTTCTTGGCAGAAAATGGGTCGCCTCGCCTTCTAAGACCAAACGACAGTCCAACCAAGGTAACCCATGGTCTCTTTTTACTCCCAATAGACAAAACCCTAGAAAGACTCACCTCTCTGTTCAACGTAGTGCTTCGTGGTCTTTCTCACTGTTTGGTGGCCCCTTGCTGCTGGAATCTGCTTCGTGGCCCTTCGTCTTATCTTCAAAGCTTTATTAAAGTTTGTCTCTTCTTGGGTCTTCAATTTTGTTTGAGTTACTACCAGACAAACTTCATATAGGTAATATAAAATGCTATATTGACTTTATACTTTTCTTTTTCCATTACTTTATTGTCTACTGTGGATTGTAGAAGCATTGAAGCTGCTGTTGTGCTGGGTGGGACATTAAAAAAATATTTTGCTTTCTTTAATGGATAAAAAAAATATGAAAAGGAAGAAAAAAAAAGTGGGAAACAAGATCCGACATGGGACCATTGTACCTGTGTCAAAGATGATAATAGAATGCATTTGAGATGTAATTATTGTGGAAAAGATTACTGGGGTGGGGTGATTCGAATGAAAAATCATTTAGCCGGAACTCATGATAATGTTGGTGTTTGTAGTCAAGTTTCTGAAGATATTATGAATATGTTTTCACAATTGTTAAGTGGAAAAAAACAAGACAATATTATAGATGTTGATTGTTTTGAAGAAAAAAATGTTGAGGGGAAAAGTAAAGGGGAACTATGGATGCATATGTCACAAAGGGGAGGGCAAAGCAACAAAGTTTGAATCAAATGGTGAAGTAAAGGGAGCCCGTGATTAGAGATATTTGTAGAGTCATTTATGGGCATGCATTGGCTTTTAATTTAGTGAAAAGCCCCTTATTTAACAAGATGTTGAAGTCGGTTGGTGAGTATGGTGTGGGATTGAAACTACCTAGTTATCATGAAGTGAGAGTATCTATTTTTGAAAAAAGAGGTTGATCATGTGAATGCAAGTTTAGAAGTGTATAGAAAGGAATGGAAGAAGACGGGTTGCACTATAATTTTCGATGGATGGACCGATGGAAAGTCTCGCTCTCTTACTAATTTCCTTGTTAATAATCCAAGTGGAACGGTGTTTATTAAATCAATAGACACCTCCGGTGCAATTAAAAATTCTATGAAATTATTTGAGATGCTTGATGACATTGTGAATGAAACTGGGGAAGAAAATGTGGTTCAAGTGGTAACCGATAGTGCATTGCCCTATATAGGTGCCGGTAGATTATTGGAAGAGAAGAGGACTAAATTGTTTTGGTCCCCATGTGCAGCATATTGCCTTGACTTAATGTTAAGTGACATAGGTGAGTTGGCGGTTTTCAAAGATTCAATAATTAAAGCTAAGGAAATCGCTGTGTGCATTTATAGGCATGCTTAGGTGCTTGATTTGTTTAGAAAATTTACAAAGAATAGGGAGTCAACAAGACCCGCGGTTACAAGATTTGCTACGGCCTTCCTTACTTTAAAAAGTTTCCAAGATAGAAAGCTTCAACTTAGAGCTATGTTTGCATCAAAAGAGTGGGCTAGAAGCAGCGATTCTACATCTGTTAATGCAAAAAAGGCACAAGGAACAATCTTGGGAGATGCTAGATTTTGGAAAGCAATCAAGTATTGCTTAAAGTGCGTGCTCCATTTGGTGAAAAATTTGAGGCTTGTGGATGGTGATGCAAAGTCGGTAATGAGATTTGTTTATGAAGCTATGGATAGAGTGAAGGAAGAAATTGCTTCAAACTTGAACCATGTGAGGGGTAGATATAAGCGCATTTAGGAAATTATTGATACTAGATGGGATTTACAACTCCACAGGTCTTTTCATGCTGCGGCATATTACCTTAATCCGATGTAAGTTTTTTTTACTCTTTTTCTCTAATTATTTGTGTTGTATTGTGTGACTTATATACAAAATGTGTAATGGAATTTATTTATGAAGTCATCTTTCTTTCTAGGTTTCATTATCAAGAAAACTTCACTGCAGATACGGAGGTGAAAATTGGTTTATTTAAAACCATTGAGAGGATGTATCCGAATATTGAGGATGGAGTGAAGGTTGATAAGCAATTAAAAACGTTCAAGAAAGCCGAGGGTATGTTTGGTATGAGCATGGCCATCTTGACAAGGAAAAAGAAACAACCCAGTAAATTTTTTGATTATGAAATTGTATATTCACAATTTCACAACAATTATGTTGGCATGCATTATTCTCTAACGTCTCTTTATCATTTAATTACAGCTCTATGGTGGGAAAGTTATAGAGAAGAGTGCAAAGAGCTTCAAAAGCTAGCTATTAGAGTGCTAAGTCTTACTTGTAGTGCCACCAAGTGTGAGAGAAATTGGAGCACTTTTGATCATGTGCACTCGAAGAAAAGAAACCGATTGGAGCAACAACGGTTGAATGCTTTAGTTTTTGTGAAGTATAACATTCAACTTGAGTTGAGGCAAATTAAGAGACAAGAAAGGGGTGAGACTTATGATCCTATTTATTTATCGGATATGGAATCTGATGATGAATGGATTACCAAGAAAGAGGATCCATGTCTACCCGAAGATCATTCATGGATGGACATCCAAGAGTGCTTCGAAGATGATAAAGGTGCAACAACTAGCAAAAAGAGAAAAACAAGTATAATTCTATATTTTAAATAAGTTAATTTCAAAGATTTAGTTTCTATATTTTCACATTTACTTGCTCATTTATAACCTTATTTAATTTTATTAATGTAGGACCAAGAAATTTAAATGCCACTGATAGAGGAAAAAGAAAAGTATTTGAAGATGATGATGAAGTTGAATTAATGAAGGTGGAGAAGAGAAAGAGGAAGAAGAGTTTGATGAAGTGACTATGGTAGATGATGATGAAGATGATGACTCTGATATTGACCTTGGAGATGATGAAGATTGAAATGAAGAAATGAAGGCTTTTTGGAATTTTTAACTTTGTCTAATCTAACTTTTGTTTTGTATGGTCTCTTTTTGACACAAGTTACTTTACAAGTATAGATTAGAGTTTTGAAAAGTGTAGAACTTGTTAAGTTGTGAACTTTATTCATGATCATTCATTCATAAAATCATATTATAATGAATGTGGATTGCCATACATATATGTTGTGATATGAATTTACATAAATTGTATCATAAATACATAAATATAATATAGGATGATAGATCACGGTGGGGCTCGGACCCACATCTCTTGCCATAGAAGCGTCTTACCTATTTAGACCACGTGATCATCATGTAAAATAACATTTTCATTACTTTAAATCTAAATATTTCATATTTATAATATTTAAGTGTATAAATATGTTTTTTTATGTAATTTAGAAAAAGTAACTGAATCTTTACGATTCACGATTCGATTTGATTCGCGATTCGGTACATGGCCATTTCGATTCACAATTCGAATCTCGATTTGACAACTATGGTCGTTACAAGGTCGCCTAGTTGCATGTTGGCGCAAAAGTTGAAATTGCTTAAAGGGGACCTGAAAAGCTGGAATATGGAGGTTTTTGGCCGTTTAGAGGGTCAGCAACAGGCGATGGTGTCCTTATTATCTTCCTTGGATGAGTTAGAGGCAGACGGAGGCTTATCGCCGGATGATGTTGCCAGAAAGGAGGCGGCTAGACAGGATTATGTCCGCATTTCACACTTAGAGGAGGTGAGTTTCAGATAAAAGTCTAGGTGTATGTGGTTAAAGGATGGGGATCGTAACACAAAGTTCTTTCATCAGATGGCTAATGCTCACCGTCGGATGAATCATATTAGTCGAATGCGGGTGGATGGGCATGACCTGGTTCATGAAGAGGAGATCAAGAGGGGGATTATAGGTTTTTATCAGAATTTGTTTCGACCGCAAGAAGGGGAGTGGCGGCCAGGGATGGCAGGGGCTCATTTTGATATGATCTCGACTAAGGAGAGGGTGGCCTTGGAGCAAGTCTTTACGGAGGAGGAGGTATTTCGAGCTTTGCATGCCATGAGTGGAGAGAAGGCTCTAGGTCCTGATGGCTTCACTATGGCTTTCTTTCAGCATTGTTGAAGTGTGGTTAAGGCGGACGTGATGGCGACATTGGAGGCTTTTTTGCTGATTAGGCAGTTTAAGGAAAGCCTTAATGCGACTTTTTTGGTTTTGATTTCGAAGAAAAGGAGGGCTAAGGACATTAGAGACTTTAGGCCAATCAGTTTGCTTGGGAGTATATATAAACTGTTGGCTAAGGTGTTGGCAAATAGACTTCGAGGGGTGTTGCAGACAGTAGTGTCTGAATCTCAAAATGCTTTTCTAGGGGTCAGCAGATTTTAGATGTAGTCTTGGTGGCTAATGAGTGTGTGGATTCCCGGATCAGACAGGAGTGACCTGGTGTGATTTGCAAGTTGGACATTGAGAAGGTCGACGATAATGTGCGGTGGGAGTTTCTTTTGTATGTTTTGGATCGTATGGGTTTTGGGGAGACTTGGTGTCGCTGGATTCAGTTCTGTATTTTTACTGTGCGGTTGTCTATTATGGTTAATGGTACTCCAGCAAGGTTCTTTCAGACATATCGAGGTCTTTGTCAGGGAGACCATTTGTCACCACTATTGTTTATTCTAGTGATGGAGGTCTCAAGCAGATTGTTGGGAAACGCAAGTCGTGAAGGTTTGCTGGAAGGTTTTGTGGTGGGGTCTCCCTCAGGAGCATCTATGAGTGTTTCCCATTTGTTGTACGCAGATGATGCGCTAATCCTTTGTGGGGCAGTGGCAGAACAGTTGGGTTACTTGCAATGTGTTTTGTTGTGTTTCGAGGCTATCTCAGGCCTTCGGGTGAATTTGAGGAAGTTTGAGATGATTCCAATGGGTAAGATGGAGGGATTACATGTGCTAGCAGCGATGTTGGGCTATAAGGTGTCCATTTTGCTAGTGACTTATTTGGGTTTGTCGTTGGGGGTGTCGTTTAAGGCTCATGGGGTATGGGACGGGGTTGCAAAGCGAATTCAACGACGGTTAGCAGGTTGGAAGAGGCAATATCTTTCGAAAAGGGAAGGGTTGACTCTGATCAAGAGTATGTTGAGCAGTATCCCGACATACTTTATGTCTGTGCATGTTATTCCGGTGTCTGTGGCGCGACAGATTGAGAAGTTACAAAGGGATTTCCTATGGTGCAGTGGGGGTGATGATTTTAGTTATCACTTGGTGGATTGGGGGCGGATTTGTCAACCGAAAGTGGCAAGGGGGTTAGGGTGAGGAGTTTGGTGACTTTTAATCGAGCGTTGTTGGGAAAATGGCTGTAGCGCTTTGCTTGGGAGCAAGAGCAACTATGGCGAAAGGTGGTGGTTGTTAAGTATGGGGTCACTCAGGGGGAGTGAGGGTCAGGGACGGTGATGGGTTTCTCATGGTTGTGGGTTATGGAAAGGGATTTGGTTGGGGAGAAGAGAGTTTTGGGATATGGTGGGTTTTCGAGTAGGTGGTGGGGTGAGAGTGCGTTTTTGGAAGGACAGGTGGTGTGGTGTTGTGTGGTGTGGATTTGCTGGAGGATCACTTTCCTTTGATCTTCATCATTGTGAGAGATCAGGAGGCTATGGTGGCGTCTTATTTCAGGGGTGCGGAGGTGGTGGTCTGGGACATTATGTTACGGCGTCAGGTTCAAGACTGGGAGGTTGATCAGATGGTGAAGTTATGGGGCTACTTGTATGGGTTGGGTGTGACTGGGGGGGGAGGATGTTTTGGGGTGGAATGTCGGGGCTAAGGGGTGTTTTTCGATCTCGTCATTCTATTGGAGCATGGTAGGGGAGGTGAGATGGGATTTCCCTTGGAGGAGTGTTTGGGTGCCAGGAGTTCTATCTAAGGTAGTTTTCTTTATATGGACGGCGGCTTTGAGTCGCAATCTCACGATTGATAATTTGATGCGACGTTGTCACATTCTAGTAAATCGGTGTTATATGTGTTGTGCAAATGCAGAGTCTGTGGATCATTTGTTCTTGCATTGCTCGGTTGCATTCCGTGTGTGGGGCTTTATGTTCTCTCTTTTTGGGATTGTTTGGGTTCAACCGTGCAGGGTGGTGGACATGTTGTGGTGTTGGCACGGGGCACGGGTTGGTCGTCGACAGCGACTTGTGTGGTATTTGGTTCCTTTTTGTTTGATGTGGTTAGTTTGGTTAGAACATAATAGATGCACGTTTCAAGAGATTCATCGCACAGTTAGTTAGCTTGAGAGTCATCTTCTGGCTATTTTATATAGTTGGTTAGAGATGAAAACTGAGCCGGATATGTTTGGTTTTTTAGAGTTTTTGGACGAGGTTATAGGTTAGAGGATGTGTTTGGTCCTCTTTGGGGTTCTTGTATTCTTTGCATCATCTTGATGCTTTCTCAATAAAGTCCGCATCTATGAAGCACGGATACTTCAAATAAGGAGACGTATCCGTATCGTATCATATCCGTATCGGATACCGATACTCCTTGGATACTTACGGATACATATCAGATACTTATTAAAAGTATCAGATATTTCTTAATTAATTTTTCATTAATTTTGAAATATCGGATATTTAGTTTTGAAGTATCAGATGCTCCAAGTCACGTATTACTCCTTTTACAAAATTAGAATTGTATCATTTCTTACATAACATCATAATATAATATAATATAATATAATTGTAAGGATAAATAGAATATTTTTACAATACTTTGCTTAGTTTTTTTTTTATAAAAATAACATAGTAAGCTAAAGTAATAAAATTCATTAAATTGGCATATCTTTATTGTATCATGCATGTCCCCTATAACTACATAGAAATAAGGATTAATAAGATAATATAACAATAGTAAAATTAAATATCAATAAATAAATAAGCAAATAAACTTGCATAGAATATTTTTGACTAATGCAAAAGGAAAAAAACATAGGGTCACGTTGTAGATTGTTTTGATATTATAATAACATATTAGACTTGATATTGAAATGAAATATTTGTAAAACCTATTGCAAATTTAAAAACTAAACTAGCTGCCGACTTAAATTAATATCTAATTCTTAAAGATTAGTATTTTGCATTATAAAGTTACTGTGATTTGTCAACATTCGTGAGTTTATGTGTAACTCACTGCTAATAATTTTTTTATTTTTTATTTTTTACAAACGTATCCTAACCGTACCCGTATCTTACTTCTTTAGGTATCATCGTATCCGTATCGTCTCTGTACCTCGTATCTGTATCCGTGCTTTCTAGGTCCACATACTAATTTATCCAAAAAAAAAAAAAAAAATTAACTGTGATTACATATATTAAAAAATGAAAAAACTTGAAACACAAAATTCTTGAATTCTTTAACCATATTGTGCATCTCTCCAAGCAATTTATGACCTAAAAAATGAAAACACAAATTAATTCAGAAACCGCTAGAAGCATATGAATAAATTTACTATTTGTAGAGATTGTTCTAGTTTTAAAAAAGATAAAGTCGGACATTTTCTCATCACACTAACTCTTCATCTCCTACATCAACATAAAAGAAAGAACCAATTTGACTATCACTAGTATAAAATGTTTGGATTACCATATAGATATGACATATATATACATAGAATCAACAAATCTAAAATGAAAATCTTCAGTGCATGATCAGATATTTTAAAGTCATAAAACCAAAATAAAAGCCAACTATTGTTTAAATATAGTAAGTGGGGAAAAAAAGCACTTCTCAAGACTTCTGTACACAACTAGTAATAAGGTAAGCTCACTTGTCCTGAGAGAGGAACATAAATGACCCCATGGTTCCTTGCAATTTTTCATTTCACAAAGTTGGTCAATCTAGTATAAAGTTCAAAAACACCAAGTCATGATACGTTTTTGATGCTCCCATCTAGTTATTTTACATTGCCCTGCTTCTTAAATATTAAAAAACAACAAAATTTATTATCCAGTCATCACCTAAAACAAGATTATGCTGAAATTTCTAGTGGTGTGACACCTAAGCAAGTTTTAAGTTGTGTAAATTATTGTATACAAAATGTATACGCAGTGCTAAAAAAAATTCTAGATAAACAAGGCCAGATGACTCGCATCACCAAAGAGAGTTAATAGGTGTATTAACACATATAATCTCCATGTGGAAAGAAGTTCAAATGAATTGTTAAATTCATTTAGAAAATGTACAAGGAATTTAAGGAAAGTAAATGAGTCATATATATATACACGTGCACACTTGAATTTAAAATATACTAACGAGAAAGATTCTGTCTCTTCATCGAGCTTCCTAGTGTTCAAAGTAGTGCTACTCAAGGCAGGTTTGTGTCATCATTTTCACATAAACAACGTGAAGATATATATTATACACAGAGGAAGGAAACAAAAAAAAAAACAAACAAACAAACAAAAAGGGGCAACCACCTTATGCAAAAGGTGCATCCTCAAATGCTTTAAGGAAAACATGAAGTCAACTGAATGAAAAAAGCTTGATGAAAAATAACACAAGAGACAAAGAAAAATTAATTGACAACCTCGGTTAGAAGAAGATAATCGTGAAAGCCATTTTTAGTAAAATTGTATAGAAGGCCTTTGAAGGTAGACAAGTCAAAACACCATGTAAATCACTATGGACAGAAGTGTGAGATCATCAAGTCCAGTTATTAAACAATCGATTTCATGATTTAGTTTCTATTTCATCGCCCTGGAAAAATTGGTTCTCTAATAAAACCTAAACAAATTAGCTTTCAGAAACCTGAACTTACAAAAGGAATGCTGAAAAAAAAAAAAAAAACAAAACAAAACAAAAAAAAAACAAAAAACTACACTCCTAAACGAACCCACATAAAAATAACCCATAAGGAAGGGGCTTAGTTTTGGGGCGAGGCTTGACAAAGTTTTCACTAATCTGGCTTGGGTTGTCTTTCTCTAAAGCACATTCCACTAGACATCATGTTAAGCAAATCAAACATTTAAATTAAGGTTGGAACATCATCCACATACAATAGAAATAGAAAAATCAAAAACCAGTAAAAGTAAGATATTGAATAAAATAACAGCACCTTTGATGAGGAGAGAGAATTTCCAGCAATTGATGGTTTTTCTTCCTTCAAAATCTCTCTTCTTATTGGTGATGGAGTTCTGAATTCAACATAATCTTTAGATGGAGATGTCCAAGGAGGACGGCCTGCATATACCATTTGGCCATATCCACTGGTGAGCCCAATCCACCTTCAGTAACCTGCATTGAGAAATATTTAGTATTGCAACACAAGCAACACGGTAGGGCTGCCGGATCGGGTTTTGGGGCTGGACCTAAGCTAGAAGAACAAAGAAATACTATGCCCAAGCCCAGACTGGGCCAACATCAAGCCAAATTTTACATCAATAATTTTGCAGTGCATTTTCTTGATTTTAAACCAAAATAAAACTAAATAAATTATATGCATACAATTAATATAACAAGAATCTATCATACCACTAAATCATCAAAACCTGGTACACCACGTAGAGGATATGTGACAGGCATATATAGTAATGAAAATCTAGCAGAAAAGATCATACAAAAGAATTACTAAAGTTCAATTTATATAGAAGAAAGAAAATACAATATTTAAGAAATCAAATTATTTCAATTGTGATACATATATGAAATTACGAAATGACTAATATAGTGGAACTCCATCAAGGAAAATGAAAATCTTGGTCAAACCTTAAGGATCTCTGGTGTGATTTTGTTTGGACTCCTTGAGGAGAAAAGGGCCATGATTGGAGCAGGTTTTTTTGTTCAAATCTGTAATTGTAGCCGTTATATGACCTCGTGGATCACTATTATGTAATGGAACCAATAAGAAAACAAAAGGAGTAAGTTGAAATATATGCACAGGAACAAAGACGAGAGAGAGAGAGAGAGAGAGAGAGAGAGAGAGAGAGAGAGACATACCTTGTCGAATTCATATAGGCAAAGATAACAAGACCATCTATGTAATTGACATTAGTTGCTGGAAATAGATAGGCATCAGAAGTGATCTCATTACCAATTTTCTGATTGTTGCATAGGAAACAAAACATTAGGAAACAATTAAATACTTGGGTAATTCCAATGCGAATCCTACATGTTTAATTCCAATGCCATCATTAGGAAACAAAACATTCAGATAGAAGGGGCTCTGTCAAATTTATATAGTTTTCCAACAATTATATACTTGGGTATGTACTGAAAGCCATAAAACTTCAATTTCAAATTTAAGGGCAATCCAAGAGTAAACTTTAGTGCTACACTAAGCTGGAAGACATAAAAAAGAAAATTGCAGGGAGCATTCATTTTGGTTCCATTAACAGAAGATATTAAGCACACGTCACAATTTATGTAGCTCAAAAACTGCAAAGAATAGAAGAGTAGAGAGAGAGAGAGAGAGAGAGGCTCACAAGAAAGGAAACTAACAGAAAGTCTCCAACTCTGACGAATTCAGGGCTTGTACTTTGTAAACACACAATTCATCATTAGATTTACAGATTATCCACCTAATTATATTATATATATATATAATAAAAACAAAAGAAAAAAGGAAAGTCAAAACCCTTGTAACTAGCTCCCATTCATCCCAGTCATCATGTACATGTATAGATAGATATATGAAAACACAATAATTCATCATTAGATTGCAGATTCTCTGCCACTAATTGAAAAAGAAAAATCAAAACCCTTGTAACTAGCTTCCATACATTTCATGAGTAAATAACATCCATCACATGTTCAACTGGCATGTATTCATATCACCCCCAACAAAAAAAAAAAGGACCAAAACACAATAAAAAAAATTATTTTTAGAACTCTTTCTGAGGGAATATAGAGTAGATAAATATAACATAATCAAGTGACTAATAACAAGCAGAAACAAATGAATACACAGAAAAGTAAGATTACAAATGTCTCTACAGAAAGATGATAACACTTCACACCCTCAAAAAAAAAAAAAAAAAAAAAAAATTGAATCATATCAAACACTATAAACAAGATAGGTACCGAGATTAGGTCTGAAAATCAAAAATCAAAAACATGTCATCATGAAAGACAACAAAGCTACTGCAGAAACATATAACAGTAAAAGTGCCTCTTAAATTCCAAGAATAAAGTGCTCAAATACACACAAATCAAACATATAACAGTAACAGAGCATACACAATGTAAAATAAATTGAGAGAGGGATATTGAGAGAGTAATCTCTGTATTTCAATATATCTGAAATCATATAGAGGGTCTCCATTATATAGGAGCTTCTGTGTTACAAACATCATCATGTGACAAAACATAATTATGAAAAGCGACCGAAAGCAGACCGAAAGCTAAATCCTATCTTAGCTATATTCTATATACATTAATATATTAACATGAGCTGTATTCTATATACATTAATATATTAACAACCCCCCTCAAACTCAAGGAGGACAAACATCAACCAACTGGAGTTTGGAGACAAGTTCAACCAAGCGTCCAGGAGAATGAGCTTTGGTGAATATATCAGCAGGTTGATCAGCAGAAGAGATCGGATGGAGATGGACAGTACGACGAGTGACGTGTTGACGAATAAAATGGCAGTCAATCTCAATGTGCTTGGTGTGATCATGAAAAACATCATTGTGAGCAATTTGAAGAGCACTTTGATTGTCACAAAAGAGGGTAGTAGCGCCAGAGGGGTAACACCCATGTTAGCAAGAAGCCAACGAAGCCAGAGAAGCTCCTAAGTAGTATCAGCAAGAGCACGATATTCGGCCTCGGTACTGGAACGAGCAGTTAGAGATTGTTTCTTGCTGCGCCAAGAAACAAGAGAATCACCCAAGAAAAAACAGAACCCGGTAGTAGAGTAGCGGTTAATAGGATCCCCAGCCCAATCAACATCAAAGAAAGCACGAAGCTGTAGAAAGGAGCGGGCGGAATAATGAGGACCGTGAAACAAGGTGCCTTTGAGATAGCGAAGGATACGAACTAATGCAGCATAATGAGGGGTACGAAGACTCGACATAAACTGGTTGACAATATGAACAGCATAGGCAATATTAGGACGAGTAACAGTGAGACAGACAAGACTGCCAACCAGCTGGTAACACCCATGTCAGCAAGAGTGCCATCAAAAGGTATAAGACGACTTTGAGGCTCCAGGGGAGTGGAGGCAGTCTTACAATCCGTAAGACCAGCGCGGGTGAGAAGATCAAAGGTATACTTAGCCTAAGAGAGAAAAGAACCCGTGGAATCATGGAAGATTTCAAGACCCAATAAATAGCTGAGAGGACCAAGGTCTTTCATCTCGAAATGATGGCTAAGAAACTGTTTAAGGCAAAGAATACCACCGATATCATTACCAGTGATAATCATGTTATCCACATAAAGCAGAAGCAGGGTGGTCTCTTGAGCTGTTTTTCGAATAAAAAGAGCAGTATCATAAGAACTGGAGGTGAAACCACATTCATGAATAGTAGAGTTGAACTTGGCAAACCAAGCATGCGGGGCTTGTTTAAGACCATATAAAGCACGCTGAAGTTTGCAGACTTTATGAGGTGGATAAGTAGACCCAGGGGGAAGTTGTATGTAGACCTCCTCGAGAAGAACACCATTAAGGAAATCATTTTTCACATCCAGTTGATAAAAATTCCATTGTCGGGTGGTAGCAACAGCAATCAAGCTGCAAACAGAGGCGAGACGGGCAACAGGAGCAAAGGTCTCCTCATAGTCAATACCATATTCTTGGTTGAAGCCTTTGGCAACAAGGCGGGCTTTGTAGCGCTCAATAGATCCATCAAAATAAGTCTTGATTTTGTATACCCATTTGCAGCCAATGGCAGTCTTGCCAGGGGGAAGATCAACAATGTCCCAAGTATGAGTTTTGCCCAAAGCCTGCAATTCATCAGTCATAGCATGCTACTAAAGAGGATTAGAGCGAGCCTCACGATAGGAGGTAGGTTCATAAGTAGAAAAAGTAGTAGAACCAACAATAAAGTCACGAAGACGAGTAGAAGGTTGGGTTACTGTAGCTCGGCTTTTCGCGTCCCTTTCGGAAGAATGAATAACCGTTACAGTTCGGACTCCACTTGTGTGTTGGTTCTGATTCTGATTTCACAAGTGCAATGTGAAACAGTGAAAACACAAAAACAGTCCAAATCCGGCAATTTCTTTTGGAAAACCGATGTTTGAATCAAATGCCAAAAAATAGACTGCTTTGCCAGATATCAAAGTCGCCATCTAAATATTTATTTTGGGAAATTTAGGAAACCCATGACTCGTGCCAAAGGCCATTAGTCCGTCGTTACCAAAGTGTCTTGGTTCGGGAACTTAGGTATGAGAGGGAAGGTCAATAATTGAACACCCCACTCACCCGATCAAAAATCGGCATCTACTAATCATGATGTGATTTTTGTGTACAGTATATGCTCTTGTTCTATATGTAACATACAAGTATAGACTAATTTCACGAAAAGTTGGAACGTTTGATTCCATGTTTGTTTTAAAAAAAATGTTTTGAATATGTATCACTAAAAATGGTGATCTCATATATACATGAATCAAAGTATCCCAATTCAACTGATTAGCCTTCATCCACAGGCATTCAAACAGGTATATCAAGTAAGCATTTAACCTCGGTAGTATGTTTGATATGACAGCAATCACACTTATGCAATATGCTAAAACATAAAAACTTACCTTATGTCCGAAGGCGAGTCAAAAGAAAGTAAATAGTTAGAAAAAATGCATGATTCTAATTAATGCGATATGGCTAATGCAACACGTACAACGTGCAAGTAATAAGCTCGGCTACTAGCATGGCATGCGAGTCAATTCAAGGCATGTGATAGAGCATGTATTCAAGTAAAGAGTTTGAATTTGACATTTGAATAATATGATGAGCCGAACTTTTATGCATGCAAAACGAATGGATGCAAGTCATGGAAATGCTAATTTGAAAATATGATGTCCCTAACCTAACCATCATAAGCAGTGAAATAAAAGGGAGAAAGATAGGGGTTGGAAAACATACAACTTATTACATATTTGTCCTCGCGAAGGAGGGTCCGAATGTCCGAATGTCCGAATAAATAATTATTACAAAATCGAATGAATAATAAATGAAAGGGGTTGTCTAATTTATTACAATAAGCTCTGACTCAATAAACTCGGTATAACGTCCGACCGAATTCAATTAATCATATTGGTTCTTTATGTCGGTTGTAATCCAATTTTAACCAATTGTATTAGCCTTTTCTATTACCTTTCCATTTCTTAATCTTTTCTCCTGTTTGTGCAAAAGTGATATTTACGTCCACTAAGTCCAAAATGCAATAAAGAGAAACAAGCATCAACTTAACCCGAGAAAATTTTCTTCGGGGGAAATTACAAAGGAAGAGTCAAACTTATTTACAAGCGATAAACGATTCCAAGTCAAACTCAAGATGTGCAACAAGGACTAGTCAAACTCAAAAGAGTGATAATGACTTAGAAAAATCCAAACTTGAGTGATAATGACTTGAAATCCAAACTTGATAATAAGTGATAATGACACTTTCTTTTGTGATTTCCAAGGGTCAATTAGTCCCTTAAAAGTAAACACATTGATGAATAAAGAGAAATGAAAAATAAAAGATTGTGCTTTAGTATAAGAACATGTATACATTTGGAGTAGTGAACCTCCAAAGAATTTAAACTGTTAAGTATAGAACGTTTTATGCTTTTGGCAGTAAATCCCCTAAGAGATTAAATCAGTAAGCATAGAACGTTGTATACTTTTGGTAATGAACCTCTTAAGCATAAAACGTTTTATGCCTTTGGTAGTGAATCTCCAAAGAGATTAAACCATTAAGCATAGAACGTTTTATACCTTTGGTAATGAACCTCCTAAGCATAAAAAGTTTTATGCCTTTGGTAGTGAATCTCCAAAGAGATTAAACCATTAAGCATAGTGCGTTTTATACCTTTGGTAATGAACCTCCTGAGCATAAAACGTTTTATCCTTTGGTAGTGAATCTCCAAAGAGATTAAACATTAAGCATAGAGTGTTTTATTACTTTTTGGTAATGAACCTCCTAAGCATAAAACGTTTTATGCCTTTGGTAGTGAATCTCCAAAGAGATTAAACCATTAAGCATAGAACGTTTTATACCTTTGGTAATGAACCTCCGAAGAGATTAAACCATTAAGCATGGAAGAGTTCCTTTCTTATACTTGAACCACAATCTTAATTTTTCACAACTTTTTAATCGAAATAAGCAAAGAATGGAGGGAGGTTGCAGAGATGATTATGCGAAGTTGATTAATTGGTTAGTACAAACAAACTTGATATTTAAAACATAAATCATTGAAATAAATTAAACAGCCCCCTAAATAGCATACAATAGTGCTGAAATTAGAAATCTACCACTTTTACTATTCACCGCCAGAGGTACTATTCATCCGGTGGGGTAGATTATTTAAAGTAATAAATTACAACAGTTTATATACAATATTTAAATTATAGCAGATATGTGGGTGGTGCAGCCATCCCATTAAAGCGATAAAAAAAATAGTTATGAAAAGAAGTAAATGAAGTATTTAAACAAATTATATCACACTTTAAAATTAAATGAAAATTTGCGAAAACTCACCTTTTGGGAAATGATGAATTTTCTGAGTCACAAACTTTCTTTTGATTACTCTCAAGTATATGGAATGTGTTCTCAATTCTCAGTCCAAAATTTGAAATTACAGCTTTAGTGGTTGGTTTTTGAATGGTGTATTGATGAAATGAAAATAAAAATATCAAAGAAAATATTTTATTTTCCCTTTCTTTCTTTCTGATTCTTTTTTTCTCAAACTCTCTCGTCCCACTTCCTTTTCCTCTCTCTGATTAGCCTCCTTTTTTTTTTTCTTCTGCTGAGCCCTTCTTCTTTTCTTTCCTTCTGACCCCACTGTGTCCTTATATAAGGAAAACATAAAATATAATAATATAATATAATATATATATATAATATATATGCATATAATAATATTTAATATATATGTGTTTGATGTCGGCAGCCAAGCTGACCGACATCAATTAGTTTTTATATAATATCTATATCATCTATAATATATATATAATATAATATATATTTATACCATTTATATAAAAACACTAAAAATATAAATAAAATTATGCAAAATTACAAAAATACTAAACTAATGAAATATTTAGTATTTTAAAATGATTTGGCCATAATGGTGAAGGTTGGGATTAAAGTTCAAATTTCATCTCTCTTACTGAGGATTCTGTGAGAAACACATTCTAATTGTCATCATTGGGTAATCAAAAGAAAGCGCCCAAGTCTTAGGCCGGTCAAAATAGGGTGTCTACAGTTGCCCCTCTTTGACAGAGCTCGAAGTCATTTTATAACGTGAGTGAATGTCAAAGCCCGAAGATGACCTTTTGACAAGGCTGTAAGACTTGGGCAACAAACAATGTGCAAATGCAAGTGGTTGAACCAAAAGGTTGCCTATGTATCCCGTTTGCAAGGAATCAACCTGCGTAGTTCAGGGGCAAGATGCAGAATGATATGCACAAAAATATTGGACTTACACCGCGTCGCGAAAACTAGTAAATTCATGATCCATGCAAAACGATGCAACGAGCAATAATAGGATGACAATATAGGCAACAAGCCTCAAGCTTAAATCAAAAAAGGTCTAATCGTGTTTCACGCAGAAAGAAGTAAGCAAACATTGATCCTAAACACGCTTCACATGAAAGAAGAAAAGATATACTCTAACCACGCTGAAATCGTGAGAAGATGGAGGGACTCCAACCATGCTGGAATCGTGAGAGGAGGAAAGACAAATTCCAAACATGCTGAAATCGTGTGAGGAATGACACACTCTAACCACGCTGAAATCGTGAGGAGGAAAAACAAATTCCAACACGCTGAAATCGTGTGAGGAATGACACACTCTAACCACGCTGAAATCGTGAGACGAGGAAGAGACACATTCCAAACACACTGAAATCGTGTAAGGAAGGACACACTCTAACCGCGCTTAAATCGTGAGAAAAGGAAAGACACACTCTAACCACGCTGAAATCATGAGAAGAGGAAAAACAAATTCCAAACACACTGAAATCGTGTGAGGAATGACACACTCTAACCACGCTGAAATCGTGAGAAGAGGAAAGACACACTCTAATCACGCTGAAATCGTGAGAAGGGGAAAAACAAATTCCAAACACGCTAAAATCGTGTGAGGAAGGACACACTCTAACCACGTTGAAATCGTGAGAAGAGGAAGGGCCTCCAACCACGTTGGAATCGTGAGAGGAGGAAAGACAAATTCCAAAAACGCTGAAATCGTGTGAGGAAGGACACACTCTAACCACGCTAAAATCTTGAGAAG
This sequence comes from Camellia japonica, assembly GCA_030407325.1. Classification (NCBI taxonomy): domain Eukaryota; kingdom Viridiplantae; phylum Streptophyta; class Magnoliopsida; order Ericales; family Theaceae; genus Camellia; species Camellia japonica. The sequence continues at coordinate 15,055,177 of JAPPVO010000007.1, read as the reverse complement.
AGGAAAAACAAATTCCAAACACGCTGAAATCGTGTGAGGAATGACACACTCTAACCACGCTGAAATCGTGAGAAGAGGAAAAACAAATTCCAAACACGCTAAAATCGTGAGAAGAGGAAGAGACACATTCCAAACACACTGAAATCATGTGAGGAAGGACACAATCTAACCACGCTGAAATCGTGAGAAAGGAAAGACACACTCTAACCACGCTGAAATCGTGAGAAGAGGAAAAACAAATTCCAAACACGCTGAAATTGTGTGAGGAAGGACACACTCTAACCACGCTGAAATCGTGAGAAGAGGAAAGACACACTCTAATCACGTTGAAATCGTGAGAAGGGGAAAAACAAATTCCAAACACGCTGAAATCGTGTGAGGAAGGACACACTCTAACCACGCTGAAATCGTGAGAAGAGGAAGGGACTCTAACCACGCTGGAATCGTGAGAGGAGGAAAGACAAATTCCAAACACGCTGAAATCGTGTAAGGAAGGACACACTCTAACCACGCTGAAATCTTGAGAAGAGGAAAAACAAATTCCAAACACGCTGAAATCGTGTGAGGAATGACACACTCAAACCACACTGAAATCGTGAGAAGAGGAAAAACAAATTCCCAACACGCTGAAATCGTGTGAGGAATGACACACTCTAACCACGCTGAAATCGTGAGAAGAGGAAGGGACACATTCCAAACACCTGAAATCGTGTGAGGAAGGACACACTCTAACCACGCTGAAATCATGAGAACAGGAAAAACAAATTCGAAACACGCTGAAATCGTGTGAGGAAGGACATACTCTAACCACGCTGAAATCGTGAGAAGAGGAAGGGACACATTCCAAACACACTGAAATCGTGTGAGGAAGGACACACTCTAACCATGCTGAAATCGTGAGAATAGGAAAGACACACTCTAACCACGCTGAAATCGTGAGAAGAGGAAAAACAAATTCCAAACACGCTGAAATCGTGTGAGGAAGGACACACTCTAACCACGCTGAAATCGTGAGAAGAGGAAAGGACTCCAACCACGCTGGAATCGTGAGAGGTGGAAAGACAAATTCCAAACACGCTGAAATCGTGTGAGGAAGGACACACTCTAACCACGTTGAAATCGTGAGAAGAGAAAAGACTCTAACCACGCTAAAATCGTTAGAAGAGGAAGGGACTTGAGATCCAAACGCGTCTTACGCGAGACGAGGAATAGTGAATTTGAGATCCGAACGCATCTTACGTGAAAGAAGCAAAGGTGCATTCGAAATTCAAACGCGTCTCACGCTAGTGGAAGAAGGTATGGTAGAATGACAAGGGGTAACCTCCACATGAAGAAGCCACTAATGCCGCTTTTCTTTTTATTATATTCACAACTTTCCCTATTCTCCAACAGGGTGATAGACTAGGTTGGTTCAGTATCCAGAATTGAGGCGCATACACGCTACCTCAACCTATGGGGCTACCATACAGATTTCAAGCCGGGGATACACCCTTGGGTATTTAAACCAAACTTTAGACTCGGAAATTCCAAACCTTTTGCGTTCTAGGCATCGCCATTCGAACTCTAATTTCCACTGTCGCAGTTGGTCTCCTAGGAACTCATTGTAAACATAGGATGGTGGCTATACCAGACCACCTGAAGTTGTTCGGGCATAACAAACACCAAAGGAATTGCGCATTTAGAGGATTTAAGGTCTCCTAGACCACAACAAGTGCACAAGATAGCGCGATGCGCAAGATAGCGCGATGGTTTGAGATTGTGCAGTAGACACTTGATTGTGTGATAGATGCACAATATGGTTATGATCGTGCGATAGATGCACGGTACGGATGGGATCGTATGATAGATGCACGGTGTGAATGTGATCATGCGATAGATACACGGTACGGATGTGATCGTGTATATAAACAAAATATACACAGATATGTACATACGGTATACATATATTCATATACAGACATATACACAGACAGAGGCAGATATATACACAGATATATACGGTATATATACACAGACAGATATGGATATATGCACAGATATATACGGTATAGATACACAGATATATACGGTATATATATGCACGGATATATACGGATATATACAGGTATATACGACACAGACATATACAGACCTATATACAGACATATACATAGGTGGGAAATATTCTGTTTGCAGCCATTAGCAGGAAGATGCCGTTACTGAAAAGGCATATTCCGTTTGCTGACGTCAGCACACGTACTCCAAACACGCAAAAAAAGAAAGGAAAAACTTAAAATGCATGGATGTGGGGATTGGGGGTTTCGAACCCCTGACCTCAGGCTTAGTCTCTTGGTCCTTCAACTATTGAGCCAAACCACTGAACCAAGCCCGTCTCGTGACAAGATATGCAAACAAATATATACACATAGATATAAGACATATATATATAAAACCAAAAAAAAACAAAAGAAACATTTGTTATGGGATTCGAACCCCTGACCTCGGGCTTAGCCTTTAAACCCATAAACACCGAATCAGACCATTTCACCAAGTCACTCTTGTGACAAAAATAGTCAAATAAATGTATAAAATACAAAAATATACAATACTATACAAATATGTATGCAACTATCCCGCCTCCCTATTTTTGTGTCACTCTCTCTTCCTTCATCTTCTTCGAGCGTCGTGTCTGTCGCGCAATTTCAACAATCGCGGCGCCTGACCAACAGGCTATCCAATCCTGCCCCGATTGTCAATGATCGTCTAGGCCTTCCTCCCTCTTTGTCTTCTTCTTTGGTTTCATTCTCTTCTTAAGTTGAGGCCTGCGAGAGAGGGCAGAGCAAAAGCCTGCAAACTTTCTCTGCCACCATTCTGCAACCTCTTTCTTTTGCATTACTCTGCTCTGCCATGGCTTCTTCACACGGTTCTCTCACTCTTTTTCCAGACCTGAACGAGTCCACGATAGAGATGACCGATTCTGACTCCCCTGAACCTCAACCACGAGCTCCTCCCCCTTCCTCTGTTTTCAACTTTCCGGCGATGTCAGTTGAACAAATCATGGAGGCACAGTCTAACATCGAAGCAACTCGTATACGCTGAGGTCATGTGTAGAGACCGTGATAGCGGTCTCTAACTTGTCCCGTCGACTGCAGAGCAGGACGTGTGAAGTACATCAGTTACATGCAGAACTCTCCCTCCTTCAACGTATGTAACAAAGACACTCGAGTAGAAATTAGTGCACTAAAAAAGTAGAGCAAAGAGCTGAAACGACAGGTCACC
>JAPPVO010000007.1:15003369-15051819 GCA_030407325.1 Camellia japonica | reverse complement strand
TTTGTGAGCAATGCTCGGTACATGCGAAGGATGCTCCTTCCCGTATCCTTTTATATCTTGTGAATTCCACAAATCATATCAATCATACTGTGTTGCAGTACGTTACATTTCCGCATCATGTTTTACCATGTTCAATTTCAAGTTCCTTTTATATACACATTGCGTGCATGCGTGCATTGCTTTACTGATATTTGTTCAAGTTCCTTTTATATACACATTGCGTGCATGCGTGCATTGCTTTACTTATATGTGTTCAAGTTCCTTTTATATACACATTGCGTGCATGCGTGCATTGCTTTACTGATATGTGTTCAAGTTTCTTTTATATACACATTGCGTGCATGCGTGCATTGCTTTACTTATATGTGTTCAAGTTCCTTTTATATACACATTGTGTGCATGCGTGCATTACTTTACTGATATGTGTTCAAGTTCCTTTTATATACACATTGCGTGCATGCGTGCATTGCTTTACTTATATGTGTTCAAGTTCCTTTTATATACATATTGCGTGCATGCGTGCATTGCTTTACTGATATGTGTTCAAGTTCCTTTTATATACACATTGCGTGCATGCGTGCATTGCTTTACTTATATGTGTTCAAGTTCCTTTTATATACACATTGCGTGCATGCGTGCATTGCTTTACTGATATGTGTTCAAGTTTCTTTTATATACACATTGCGTGCATGCGTGCATTGTTTTACTTATATGTGTTCAAGTTCCTTTTATATACACATTGCGTGCATGCGTGCATCGCTTTACTGATATGTGTTCAAGTTCCTTTTATATACACATTACGTGCATGCGTGCATTGCTTTACTTATATGTGTTCAAGTTCCTTTTATATACACATTGCGTGCATGCGTGCATTGCTTTACTTATATGTGTTCAAGTTCTTTTTATATACACATTGCGTGCATGCGTGCATTGCTTTACTTATATGTGTTCAAGTTCCTTTTATATACACATTGCGTGCATGCGTGCATTGCTTTACTTATATGTGTTCAAGTTCCTTTTATATACACATTGCGTGCATGCGTGCATTGCTTTACTTACATGTGTTCAAGTTCTCTTTCCATACACATTGCTTGCATGCGTGCATTGCTTTACTCACATGTGTTCAATCCCGCTATTTTTCTATACACACTGCGTGCGTTGTCGCGCACTCTCAATTGCATTGTTATGCATGTTGCTAACAACATTGTACCTGTTAAGTTTACTTTCTTTTCAGGCACGATATTGTATGTACGGCTCATTTGAGGCCGGTGCAACCGGACGAACCGGACAGGTATTGTATCCTCCGAGTGAGACGTATTGAGAATTGCATAATTCTCTTACATCATTTCTGCATTGTAGTGTAGCTTGGTGTATGCTAGCTTAAAACTGTTGCATGTGTGCTTCGTTACAACTTTCTTTGCATGATCATAAGTTATGCTCGGCTTCTTGCATTTTCAGTTGCATTTTGCCCCTGTCTTCGGGCGCATACCTTGTTTGTCTTGCATGTTTGTCCAAGTCTTCGGCCTTGTCAAAAATGGGTCGTCTCTAGGCTTTGACATTCACTCCCGTCATTGTTATGACTTTCAAGTTCTGCCAAAGAGGGGCAACTGTAGACACCCCATTTTTGACCATCCTCAAGACTTGGACGTCACCGTTTGAACTCTCGGTGATTATCCATGTTTGTGTTCGTTTGGAGTTCCCGGAGGTTTCGGCTACGCGCCCTGCCTCAGGATCTCCGAATTCGATCGTTTTGTGTTTGGTTTTGGCACCAAACACTTGTGTTTTGCCTTGGAAGGGCAGGGAATGGCTTATTAGCCATCCCCACACCTCACCGGCCCTTCCCTACCATCACCGGCCGCGCATGTGTACCACCGGCAATGTTTTCTTAAAAACAATGGCCGGTCAGCACTATGTTTAGCCGACCGGCACTTTTTTGTGCCGGTGACCTATTTTGGTGGCTGGCGCGCACCCTTTGCACCCCTGAGGCATGGTGCATGCCAGCTGTGCCAGCTGGAATGCACCATCACTCATCCCCGTGCATGAGAGTGGCCACTTTGCACCCTTTAACCCCCAAACCTTCTAGAAGGTTGCCCCCTTTGGCCAAGCTTCTTGGAGAAGCTTGGCCAGCTGTCTTAGCTTCTCCAAGAAGCCAAGACCCCTTTGCACCCTTTGCCCCTTTGGTTATAGCTTCTTGGAGAAGCTTTGTGTTGTTTTTTTTTTGCCTATATAAGCTCCCCTCCTCTCCCTTTGAGAGGGGTTGGCCATTCTTGATCAAAAAATCAGAGCTTGTGTATCTCTATATCTGTGTTATACTCTCTCTCTCTATTATCTCTCTCTCTCTCATCCTTGTGTGTGTGTTTTAAGCCTAAATAGTGTGTTTTTACCTCACTTTTGCACTAATACACACACCATTACACCTTAGTTCGAGATTGAGGGACTTGGAGGGTTGTTTGTTGAGATTTTGGACTGATTTTGATCATTAGAAGAGGGCTGCACCACCTGTTCTTCAAGTGTTCTTCAAGGGTGAGCACTTTACTTTAGATTCCCCATTTTTGCAACAAGTTTTTACCTATCTTGCTTTGTGTTTTGAGCTTTGTGTATAACTGAAAAAAGTCTTAGATTTTCTTGCTTTTGAACTTTCATTAAGGTCATTTTGTGGTTTGAGTGCAAACTCACCCTTTTAGGCCTTATTTTGGCCTATTTGGTGTCTTTACTTTGAGCCTTATTTGCCATGTTCTTTTGGGTCCTTTCACCACTGAAAATCAGTGGGTTTTTAGTGGTAAAGAAGGTGGTTTGAAGTCTTGTATAGGGGAGGGACACCCCTCTCCCCTTTGTCCCTCTTTTGCCTTTGTCTTTGGCTTAAAAGGGAACATGCATGCTTGCTTGTTTTGGTGCCATTTCAGAGTTTTTTCGGATGTTTTGGAGCATGTTACATCTCTGTCTAATGGTGGTTTTGTGGTCCTTAGCATGCTTTGTATACTTGCTTTGTAATCCTCCATTTTGCCTAGAAATGTGCCATGGGTTTAGCCTTGTATATCCTCATGTTTTGGCTTGACTTATTGAAGTTTTTGGCCATGATTTGTCTTGTTTTAGGTCTGTTGGCCATTGGTTTTACCATTTTTGGCATGCTTAATGTAGTTGTTTTGTATTGTTGCTTGTAAGCCTTGAGGATGTGATCCATGTATATGCATTGGATAGGTTATTTAGATGATTTGAAATCATTTAATATGTTATTTCAGTCCCTATACCATGTTTATATGTCCTCATTTGTCATGCCTTTCATGCTTTGAAACATTGGTCTTTTATGCCTAGGAATGGACATTGTGCATGCTTGCATATTTAAGGCATTTGGGACTACCATGTCAAAGGTGTGTGTGTGTATTTTTGCATGCTAGAAATCTGTTTTTGGTGGCCTAATACATGCTATGAATAGTCATGTTGGTGGTAGTGAAAAGCCCCTTGTTTATGCCTTGGTTTTGGGCCCATTTGCTTGCATGTTTGCATGAGTATTGGTCCATCATTTTGGGCATTTTTTGCCACTGTTTTGGGGAGGTTTGAGGTCTGTCCCATTATGGTTTAAGTCTACTATTGCTTGCTTGAAACATGTTTGTTGCATGCTTGATTAGCAAAGCCTTGTTATATGCTAGTTCTTTTACAAGAATTGTACATGTTTGCATTATACTTTGCATCTTGCATGCCTAGTATTGCACACTTGCCATAACATGTTGCATTGCATTTGGTATGTCTTGCACTTCATGTCATATTGCATCATTTGAGCCATGTTGTATACATGCATTCCATGTCTTGGTTTGGGGTGTCAAACCAAGTGTAAGGGTTGGGAGGAGTTCACACTACAAGTGGTGCAACTTGTCTCAACTCTTGGCCACTAAGGCCCTTGATCTATACATGATAGGGTCTTGGTCTCATTTGTGTGTTGCATGCATATTGACATTAAAATGCAATCTTGGTTCCTTAGGCTATCATGCACCAAGATGCATAATTGATGGCCCAAGAACCAAGGGTCATGCTTCCTTGAGTCCCATGCATGATAGGAAGCATTGGCCATGCTTACATATGCTCAAAATCCCATACCATGCACTGCCTGTCTGCTATTGCTGTCAAAACTGTCTTCTGCAGGAATTTTCTGCCGACCGGCACTATATGGGTGGCCGATAACCTCCTAAGAAGCCGATGGAAATTTTATCTGGCCGGTGGGCACTTCCTCCAGCCGGTGGTGTACAGAAGCATGCAAGGAAGGTGTTCTGGGACTTTGACAATTTTTGGAGAGACAGGGCAGTAAGAACAGAGGCAGCAGTGGTATGGTGCGGGTTTTCCGGGCGATTCGGATTCGAGCATGCATCCTTCGCGCATCCCGAGGCGGGGCTGAGGCCCTTTCTATTATGCATTCCAATTATTAATTAAATTAGAATTTTTTTTGTAATAATTTATTCTGTATTTGGACTGTATTATTTTGGACTGTATATTCATTTGGTCCCTCCGAGCGAGGGCAAATCTGTAATAAGCGTGCGTGAGTGGTGTGTATGTCTTCCAACCCTCACTTCTTTCTTCCATTTTATTTACCCGCTTACGATGGTAGATTAGGGCACGTTTATTTTAGCATACCTTATGCAATGCATGCGTGCATCCATACATTTGTTGACATGCACCGGGCTCGGTACATCATACAAACCGCATTGTATCTTCAAATCTAACTTGAATACGTGCACCGAATGATTGCATTTCACATGCCATTTTAGGGTTAGCCGAGCCTATCCTAATCACATTCTGTATGCGATGCATTAGTCACTTAACATGAACTAGGACATGCATGTTTGCTAACTAGTTTATTATTTTGGCACGGAGTACGATGTAAGTGTTTATGCTTTAGCATATCGCATGCGTGTGAATGTTAACATGACAGCATGATTACCATGTGGCTAAATGCTTATGTGAGATAAACTGTTTGAATGCCTGTGGGTGGAGGTTGGATTGCTTGAGTTGGAAAGACTCGTTGAAATCCATGTTTTAGCCTACTTGCGAGTAGCAAATTCCAAAGCGCTTTTCAAAAACAAACGGATATGCAATGCTTGTTTCCAAATTAGGCAATCTAGTCTATACTTGTTTGTTGTGCGCATAACATAGTAATTCTAGGCTAATAATCGGAATAAGAACATATAACGTTTTCAAAATCGGATATCATGGTTAGTAGAGGCCGGTCTTCGGACCTGGCGAAAGGGGGTGCTCATAGCTGACCTTCCCCGATCGTACCCAAGCTCCCGAGCCAAGACAACTTTGGTGATGACGGACACGTGGCCTTCGGCACCGAGTCAGGGTTTCCTAAAATTCCCATTTAAAAATATTTAGGTGGCGACTTTGTATCTGGCAAAGCAGTCCATGTTTGGCACTTCTTTTCAAAATCTGTTTTTTCTCAAAATGATTTGCCAGAGTTGGACTCTTTGGTTCATGATTTAGAACCGACGCTAATCGAGTCCGAACTGTAACCCGTTGAGGTCCCCTCGCGGGCATGTTACAGTAAGCCTTCAGCTTCTAAAACCTCCCAAGCTAAGTCCTTGGAGGCGGTATATCACCTGCACCTGAACCTGAAAATGATGTCCCATATAGGGTGAGCCAACGCCCAGTAGAGATGTGCTAAACATAATATGAACAATGACTAAAACATGAGCATTCGATAAATGTTTAACTCATATAAATCAACTCATAACACATTTCAGTTCCATGACACATATGTCCATGCTTCATTTCATTTTCCTTTACTTAACAAATTTCGATTTATAAACATGGCTCAGAACCTGGCCAAACAATTCTCATGAGACTACGGCTCATGTTAAAAACTTTTCCAATATCAACAATTTAAATGAGATTATAACTCATAACAAAACACTTCCATAATTCACAATAGATACACATATTTGATGTATCAATGCCATATTCAAACACTTCCATACTTCATAAATGATACACAGATTCGCTGTATCAATGGAGTCCATCCCCTATCTCCTCCCAAATAACATCCGATTTAGGAGTCCATCCTCTATCTTCCCTTAAACCGTAGAGTACATCCCCTATCTCCTCCCACACAAAACAATGTATATAAACAATTATCATATACACGATCAATCAATACACAAATTCGATATATTATTCCAACCGCCATATTCAATGATATATTCAACAAATTAGTTTCAATTCACCTAATCATCATGCAGTGTCTACAACAATCAAGACTATCTTCCACCGATAGCCCAAAGCAATTATTTCTAAACAGATAATAATTACATCCAACAGATAAATTATCAACAATTCCAAGGTGGGTGATTAATAAATCCAACTCCACCATTCTACCTCATAATGAGCCAATTTCATTATTTCCAACTCAATTTCATATTCCCATAACTTTCCCAAATTAATTATACAAATTAATTCTTAATAATAGATTAGGGCTTTTCCCCTTTTTCTCAACATTGACCCCAAAGGGTCCCAATATTAACAAATAACATCAATACCCTCTTTTAAGACCCAAAACACATGTGCATTAGTCAAAATAACAAAACCCCTCTTTTCATATTTGAAACCCTAACACCCACAATTACCCAACTTCAACATTACATCAAAATGATAACAAGTTTATGTCAAAGATCACAAATATGAGTAGTTATCCCTACCTCAAATTCGGAGTCCAAAGGAGAAGGTAAAGAAAATCGAAAGTGCTCCAAATCCCAAGATTTTCAGATTGATAGGTAGCCCAAGCCAAGCTCTACACTTTTTGCAAAGGAACTAAGGTAAAAGATCACTCAAACTAGATCAAACCTTAGAGAGAAGGTGAAATGTAGTGAGAGAAGCTCTCAAAATAGATTTTGAAAAGTAAGAGAGAGAGTGAGATTTGAAAAAGTGATCTAAAATGACCCAGCTGCCAACTGATATACGTATGACCCGCTTGAGTGCAAGAATACCCGCTCGAGCGCCAAGACACAACTGCAAAACTCCACCCGCTCGAGCGCAAAGGAAAACCCGCTCGAGCGTAGATTACACTCTTCCAGTATTTTTACAGACATCGAACACCCGCTCGAGCACAAGGATACCTGTTCAAGCGTGAAAAACACATCTGCAGTATTTTTGCAGACGAACAAACTACTGAAGGTATGCAAACTCCGCTCGAGCGCAAAAAGGCCCGTTCGAGCGGATCAGCAAAATTTTGGGCAACAAGAGTTGGGACAAAAGCTCAACCAACCTGTTCGAAACACGCCCAAGACAATTCTAAACTCAAATACAAATAGTTAGAGGACGGAAATGCAATACGGACAACAACAACTATTAACGGAACCGAGTCCGGAATACAATAAACATGAGAGGGAAAACTGGGATCGCTATAACCAACTGAGACAGTGAAAACTAGAGTTTGAAAAGCAAAGCCTAGAACGCAAAGGTTTGGAATTTTCGAGACTAAAGTCCGGTTTAAATACCCAGGGATGTGGAGATTGTTTCAAAACTACCCCGGCTTGAACTCTGTATGGCAGCCCCATAGGTTGACTTAGCTTTATGCGCCTCGATTCTGGATACCGAATCAACCTAGTTTGTCAATCTATTAGAGAATAGGGAAAGTTACAACTATTGTTAGGGAGAAAAGTAGTACACATGGTTTTCGCGTGAAGATTATACCTTTGTTGAGCATTTAGACGTTTTCGACGTTCTATTTTTATTTCAGATATGCATTGAAGCTAGAAATGGTTCTGAAATGTTCTGGGTTGTACTTGGGCCATTTTTTTAAATAAAAAATAAAAAATTTGCAGCAGACCACTCATACAGCCCACATGGGCGCACGAGCGAAGGTCCTAAGAATGGCCGCTTGAGCGAAGGGCCAGGCCACACGAGCAACCCAAGCCCAAGCGCACACTGCTTTCGTGCAGCTAGAACAGCCCATTTCCGCCACTGGAGTGGCCCAAAATTCAGAGCTCGTGCAGCCCAAATGGGCGCACAAGCAACCTATCCAAAAAAAAAAAGAAAAAGAAAAAACAAAACATGTGAGCGAAGGCCCAGGCCTAAATGGCTACTGCTTGAACGTCGCTAGAGCGGCCCAATTCCGCCGCACAAGCGACTCATAATTCAACGCTTGGGCCGCACGAGCGGTCCATCCAAAAAAATAATAATAATTTCTTGTAGATTTTATTTTTTATTTCTTCAAAAAAAAATTTACATATTTTATTTATTTATTTATTTTTATTTACTTATTTTATATTTCTTCAAAAATAAAAAATAATAATTTAAAAAATTAAAAAATCTTGCAGATTTTATTTTTTATTTACTTATTTTTTTATTTCTTCAAAAAAAAAAAAGATTTTTAGAAGACAACCTGTAGACGTCCCCGAACGCCCCGGGAGGGTTAAGTCCCGTTCTGTTCATATTGGGGTCACTACAGTTCAAGGACTCAAATGTCACGGTTCTTAATCTTGAACCAAAGAGTCCAAATCCGGCAAATCGTTTTGAAAACAGATTTTTTGAAAGACGTGCCAAACATGGACTGCTTCGCCAGATACAGAGTCGCCACCTAAATGTTTTTTAAATGGGAAATTTAGGAAACCCTGACTCGTGTGCCAAAGGCCACGTGTCCGTCATCACCAAAGTTGCCTCGGCTCGGAACTTGGGTACGATTGGGGAAGGTCACTTCGTGAGCACCCCCGCTCGCCCGGTCAAAGACCGGCCTCTACTAACCATGATATCTGTTTTTGAAAACATTGTATGCTCTTATTCCGGTTATTAGCCTAGGTTACTATGTGATGCTCGCAGCAAACAAGTATAGACTGGCGCGCCTGAATTGGAACAAAACATTTCATGTTTGTTTGTTTGAAAATGGTTTGATGGTGCTACCCGCAGGTAGGCTAAGACGCGGATTTGCCACCCTCAGGTGGGCTTAGAAAACATGATTTTGCCACTATCTAGTGGGCTTAAAACAAACAGTCAATGATTTGTTCCACTTCAAGTAACTCAGCCTCCACCCACAGGCATTCAAGGCAGTTATATCACATAAGCACATAGCCTCATGGTAAGCATGCTGTTCATGGTGATCACTCACACGCATGCAAGGATGCTAAAGCATAAAACTCACCGAGTACTCCGAGCCAAGACAGAAAACCGATTAGAAATCATGCATGATCCTAATTATACGGAAATGCCTAATGCAACACATGCAATAATGCAACTATAGCAGGCTCGGCTATTCTAAACATGGCATGTGGAATGCTACAACTAACACGTATTCAATTTGGAATTGAAATATAAATGCAGTTTGTATGATGTGCCGAGCCCGGTGCGTGCAAAACAGATGAATGAATGCACACATGCTATCATACTGTATGCTAATTGAAACATGCCCTAATCTAACCATCATAAGCGAGTAAATAAAAGGGAGAAAGACGTGGGGTTGGAAGACATACATCACACACACGCACACTTATTACAGTTGTGCCCTCGCGCAGAGGGTCCGAATAAATAATACAGTCCGAATAAAAGAATATTACAGTCCGAATAAAAGAATAATACAGTCCGAATATTACATATTTCTAATTAATTAACGAATTAAACTAAGAAAGCTTTAAACAGGCGTGCAAGCGAGGGGCTGCCTTGCTTCGTTCCGGATAATGAAACGATGTATGTTGGCCTGCCTTTGCGCAGAAATCCACTGGGATGCCCAATTTAGCCTCTGTTTGCAATGTTTCTCGAAATGCGCGCCAGACTCTGAAAAGTTGCTGATTCCTTATTTTGCTGCAACAGAGAGCAGGAAAAGGGCATAGCAATGTATTTCACAAATATATGCATGCCTCGATTCTCGTGCCACCAATCACGCATATCGATGCATGATGGCCGAGGAATCGGATTGCACAACTCAATATAGGGTGCAATGCAGATGAATGCTACAACAAAACCTAACTCCATCATGGGTAATCCGGAGTGTCGGTGACTGGGGAATTGAGACCCGTTCCGTCACTCGGAGTACGAAACGTGCCTCGTTTCCCGTGCCCGGGCTAACTCCTATCCCGAACATGATGCGATATGCATGACATGCATGAAATGCGACTAATATGCAACCCTAAACATGCACAATGCTATGGAAATGAAATGTCTCGAAATGCGTGCCGAAAGGGCACGCAAACCGAGGCGATGACATAAAGGCATGAAATGACATGAAAAATGATATACAATGAGACCAGAAATGAGATGTCTCAAAATGCGTGCCCACGGGCACGTAAATCGAGAAAATGGCATACGGAATGCAATGAAGCTAAAATGATATGCAAGATGCAAAATGGGCTTATACCAACATGAGAGGACCTCAGCCACTCTCATACGGGAGGCCGTCGGATAAAAAGAAGTGCCTCGAAATGCGTGCCCACAGGCGCGCAAACCGAGGCGATGCATACGGGATGCAAAATGACATGGAAATGATATGTAATGATGCTAAAATGAGATATTGCGAAGTGCGTGCCCGCGGGCACGCAAACCGAGAAAAATGGCATACGGAATGCAATGATGCGAAAATGGCATACAAAATGCAAAATGGGCTTATACCAACATAAGAGGACCTCAGCCACTCTCATACGGGAGGCCGTCGGATGAAAATGAGATGCCTCGAAATGCGTGCCCACGGGCGCGCAAACCGAGGCGATGGCATTAAAGCATGAAACGACGTACGAAATGCGAAATGGACTTACACTAACATGAGAGAGCCTCAGCCACACTCACATGAGAGGCCGGAGATGAAAATGGGGTGCCTCGAAATGCGTGCACACGGGCGCGCAAACCGAGGCGATGCATTAAAACATGAAATGACATACGAAATGGTATGCAAACATGCAAATGGAATTTCAGCACTTACAAATGATGCAAAATAGCCCCGAAAGGTAGGGAAATGATACCGAATGCCCGGAATGTTCCCGAAATGCGACAATAAGCACCCGGAATGGCCTATAGCCATACTAAACATGCATAATTGGTACATGGTATGCAAAACAGTAGCAAGGAAGCCCCCAAAATAGCATTTTTCAGTCACAAAAAGGGCTAAATAGCAAGCATGGATAGGGCAACAATATCATGCAAAAATACGAGCCAAGAGAGGGGTATTGAAGCAAGTGGTACATGCAATGCTCAAATGGAAAAGTACCCTTCTACAACACTGATGAGGGACTAAAAATATGCACATTTTCAGTAGATGACATCCCCCAACTCAGTATGAAAACATGGTGAAAATGCTATGCAAGAATGAGGATATATAAGGCTATAACATGAAGTACCCCAAACATTGATCAAACCAACAAAGACCCTCAATGAGATATGTCAAGAAGATCAAAATATGAATATTTTCAGTACTGATGATGGCTGAAATCAGAAGCTAGATAAGCTTAAAAAAGGCATGCAAAGTGGGGTCAAAGAGAGATATAAAGGCAAGTGTAACATGGAGACCCCAAAAAAAGTTGATCCCTTCTACAATAATGTAGAGGGACACAAAATAAGCCTACTCACAGTTCATGACATGCTCCAAAACATACTGCATGTAGGTCAAATAAATCATGCAAGTTTACGGTAATTTGAAGGAATTATGAAGTAAGTGCATGATAAAGAGGGAAAAAAGGTTTGATCCCTTCTTAAATGTTTAAGAGGGGCTCAAAATAGGCCCACCCACAGTTTACATCGTGCTCGAAATCAGATCACTCATAAGCCTAATATTTCATGCAAAAACAAGGGTAAAACATGGATTCAAAGCAACTTGCATATGGAGCATGAAAACAAGGTTGAGCCCTTCTTCAATGTTGAAGAGGGGCTCAAAATAAGCACAATATCAGTTCATGAGATGCTCCAATTCAAATCACACATAGGCCAAATATTCAATGCAAAATATTGACATAGAAGATGCTATTGAAGCAAGTGTGCCATAGAGGGCTCAAACAGGGTTGAGCCCTTAATCAAAGATCAAAATGAGCTCAAAAGGGGACCACTTTCAGTAGGGGTCGAAGCTCAACACAATAGGGAAATAGGGTTAAGAAAGGAAGCAAGAAAATGGTACAAAAGAGGGATTTGAGATTTACCCTTGAAGACAAGACTTTTGCTACCTCTTTGCTGATGATGAAAGTTGCTTCTAAACCCTCCAAGAACTCCTCCTTGCTGCTGGAAATGAAGTGGTGTTGGTGGTGTTAGGAGATGGTTTAGAAATGGCACTAAACTTTTAAGATTTTTAGAGAAATGGAGATGGATTGGTGTATGTATGCTTGAGGATTATTTTTCTAACCCTAGACACAAGTTTTTGGCTGCCTTATATGGACAAAAGGAGGGGTGTAAAGGTGGAGGGAAATGCACCCAAGCATTCCCCTCCAAAATATCCCCCGGATACAGATCTTTTCTGGGGGAAAAAGGCATGCTGGGCTGGAATGCACACAACCCAAGGAAGCTGGCCGGCTAGCCCCCTTTATTGGAGGTGGCCGGCCGGCCAAGGGCAAAAATGGAAAGATGGAATTGCTGGCCGAGCTCTATATGATGGTGTCCTCCCAGGTGTGTACAACAAGGCCCTATGGTTGGAAATTGACAACTCTGAACTAGAAGAAACAACAATTCACTTTTCAAAGAGGGTCAAAAATGAAAATAAGAATTACTGGCCGGCCATGTTTTTTTAGTGTCCTCCCATGTGTGTACATCACAAATATGTGGTTTTGGCTCGAAGAAAATGGCCCTAGGGTGGTCAACATTAGCCCGGAAGTGAGAAAAACGGGCGCCGAGGGGCGCCGGAAGGGCATAACAGGTTGCTTGGACAATTGCTAGCCTCCCACCCTCCAGTGATCTTCCTGATGATAAAACAGAGGTACCTGCCAAAAATGAACAAAAAACGATGCAAAATGAATGCTCGGGGGCCAAACCGCGAGGTTCGGGGCCCGAAAACCGGCTGTAAGCACCGAAAGTGGCATTCAGCCACGAAGTGGGTATCTAAGACCCCAGTGTGCCTTGTTATGATAAAACAGAGGTACCTGCCAAGAATGAACAAAAAACGATGCAAAATGAATGCTCGGGGGCCAAACCGCGAGGTTCGGGGCCCGAAAACCGGCTGTAAGCACCGAAAGTGGCATTCAGCCACGAAGTGGGTATCTAAGACCCCAGTGTGCCTTGTTATGATAAAACAGAGGTACCTACCAAGAACCGGAGGAATCGGAGACGGTTGGGCGGTCCCGAACCGAGGCACACGGCCTGACGGCTCCGAAAACCGGGAACCGGGCTCCGAAATGGGCAAAATGGCCTACGGCCACGAAATGTAGCCCACGGCCACTGAGAGATGATCTGCTATACCTCTCCCTCCCTGCAGGAAAGAAAACAGAGAAAACCGAGTCCGGTTCGCAAACCGAGGCGAGGCACAGAAGAGAGTTCGGAAGTCCGGAGGCAGGGCGCACGGCCGCGACTCTGAGACTTCTGAATGAGCACAGTATGCAACATCACCGAGCGCTCAATCGGCGACGTCTGAGTCTTAAGGTCGGTCAAAAATGGGGTGTCTACACAACCCTAGACCCACTTTTGACCATCACTCTTCCCAGCACACACTATCTCTATCTGTCATCATCTTCTTTGTTCTATCTCTCTCTCTCTCTCTCAACTCCACAACCCACAAACTCATCAAACCCCACCATCACCAACTTCTTCTTCCTTCTTCCTTCAACTTTCACTCGCCACCATCTTCCCACCGAAGCATCACCATCTTCTTCGACCGGCGACCTTCCAGCGGCCATTTTTCCCCGCGGACCTGCATCTTCTTCTTCCTTTCTTTTCTTCCTCCTTTATCAAGGTAATCACTCTCTTTTTGTTTAGATTCCTTAGTTTTTACTTGTAATATTAGTCCATTGGTAGTTTAATGTTGATTTTTTAGCCTTGTTCATCATCGTTGTCCATGATCTTCATCCTCATATAAAAAATAAAAAAAATCTAGGCATGAAACAAACAGAACCACTGCACGTGCGGCCATCTCCGGCACACGTGCGGCCCAAAAAAAAATCACAAATAATAATAATAATAATAATAATTATTATTATTATTATTATTAGCTTGTGGTAGCCTATTTTTGTATAATGTAGTTGTTTGTTTTCATTGTTTAGTTAGTGATTTAGTTTTATTTTTAATTAGTGATTTAATTATTAGTTTAATTGGTTAGTGGTTTAATTTTTATATTTATTTTATTTTATTTTATTTTATTTTATTTTATGTTATTTTATTTTCTTCTCTTTTCCTCTACTAACTTATTTATTTATTCCTTGTATTTCATACTTGTGTTTGTCAATTTTTTTCATACTAACTTAGTGTAAGTTAATTTAGGGTATTAAAAAAAAAACCTGGTGATGTGATGACAATAAGATTTTGAGTGATTCGTGCATGCATGCAATATTTGATGAGTACTGATATAATAGTTCCATGTTTTTGGTTGTGTTGGTTGTATTATTTTGTGCAGATATGCCTACATCATCCTGCCGAGCATCCAAGCTGCCTCGCAATGCTAACATCGCCACTAGGGATATACAAACCGACACTTGGGCCAACAAACCAATTGCCTGTGACACTCTTTGATGTGGACTTCTTCCGACGCCATCAACCCATTGTGTAGAGTGTCCGACAACTTAAAGACCGGGGCCTACTGGACATCTGCACCGTGTAACAACCCCGACCCATGATTAACCGTTAAACCATGATTAAGGATGCTTAATAAGTAATTAAGATGAAATCTTGAGTTACTTCTACGTGCATTGCATTATTTGTGTTTATATCTATCTACTGTAGGAATATATGTTTATGTTTATGTTTTGTTTTGCGAATTAAAGGCCTTATCGGCATCCGATCAAGAAATTGACTTGATTCATGTGTTGTTTAGAATTTTTAAAATTTTCTGGTAGGTTTAATTAAGATTCGATTCGAAACAAATTAAATTAGAATAATTAATAGCAATTAATTAGTCACTACTGATATTCTCTAATCAAGCCTATATAAGGCTAAGAAATGACTCTAGAATATTGGATACACACTTATTTCCTCATCTCTTTAGCCTACAAACATGTGTGTATGTGAGAGAGAGAGAGAGAGAGAGAGAACAAGAGGGAAGTGATCAACAAGGGAATTGTTAGAGAACTTGGAGGTTTTGGCTTGGGACCTCAAACAATTAACCATTTAGAGTGTAATTGATCAACTAAGGTAAGAATTCAACCTTCTAGCTTTGGGATTGAGTCACTTAGCACATGAATTCAAAGAATTAAGTTGTGTAATGCTAGAATTGAGCTTAGATAGGTGAAAATGAGAGTGAATTATACATGCATGCATAAATCTCATGCTTTTGAAGTTGAAATCAAAGAATTTTCCACATACATGAAGCTTTACTTGCATACTTTGAAGAATTTAGCTTGGTTCCGCTTGTATTTCTTCATTTGTTCATGTTTTAGGAGCGTTGAACTTGCATCATCACATGCATGTTATGTTTTCACACTTTTAAGTTTAATTTTGAAGAATTGACATGCTTTGGGCCTTGATTTTTTGCAAAATGATTTTGAATTCTTGACGTTTGACAAGTTTGTACAAGTTTCCTTTAGTTTTTGGCCCAAAAGACCATGAATTTCAGTTTTGAAGTGGAGTTTTGAACTTGAATACAAATCTGAAAATTCCAGAATTCGGCCTCCTCATTTGAGTGACAGAACTTGCGCTCGAGCGGCCACCCTTTGTTTTGCACTTCCGATCAAGTGACCAAGAGTTGGCTTGAGCGTAAATTGCATGCTCCCAGAAGTTTATCATTTTTGCAAACTGCTCGAGCGACAAGAGTTGCACTTGAGCGGCCGTCAAGTGGAGAATTTACACAACCAATACTTTTGCAGAAGTTTGCATACCGCTCGAGCGACCGATGTTAAGCTCAAGCGACCACTCTAGAACCTCCGCTCGAGCAAAGGAAGTTACGCTCGAACGAGGTCCCTGTTTTCAACATATTTGCCTAAGTGTTTTAAAGTGCATTTCAGCATCCTCATTCAATCCTAGGCATTCCTAAGCCCTAGTTAAAGACATATTAATAAGGATAAGAGATAGAAACACACCGAAAGAAGGAATAACTAAGTTAATAATTCCGGGTGTGTAATTCAGTACGTATGCGTTTTGTATCTGTGTAGGTCACGCGCCGCAAGTTACCTAATTTGTCTGCTCTGTGTTTGCTTTGGAGCCATTTGTGAGTAATAACTTAGTAAAATTATGTTCAACTTTATTTATTTTCTGTATGTGGAATAAAATCTGTTTTATGAAATGTTATGCTCTGTACAATGAATGATTGCCCAGTTTCTGACAAGCACTCGTGGCAATAATTCTGTGGTTCAAGTATATGATCTGTTCCCGGTATTAGAGGTTCCTTTATGGAACTAGTAAGTATGTAATCTGTTCCTAGTACTAGAGGTTCCTGTGTGGAACTAGCAAGTATGTTATCTATTCCCAATACTGGAGGTTCCTTTGTAGAACTGGCAAGCATGTTGTCTATTCCCGATACCGGAGGATCCTTTATGGAACTGACAAGTATGACCCTTAATGCTCTATATTTGATTTGTTAGCGCTAATGGATGTACCATAGATGAACAAGCATAAACTCTGATTTTTGTATATGATTCAAACAAATATATGAATATGACTTTGTTTCTATTTTCTAAATTTGGTGGGACATCATTCATTTACCCCTTCACTCTATTATTATTCACTGGGCTTCCACTCACTGTTTATATTATGTATGTAGGTGAGCAGGCGCGTGACCAGGCCTAAGCTGCTGCCTAGAGAGTTTTGGGTCAGCCTGCTATCGTGTCTCCTGGGGAGGTTCCCGTTTAAAAAGACAAGTTTTGTGAACGTTTTGTTTTGTTCTTGTTTATCCGCACACCTTGTACAGTGCTGCAAGACTTATGTGGATTTGACATCATATATGTATACATATTTGATACAAGTTTTAAATTTTTGTCCCATGTATGTCAGCACAGCTCAATGGACTGCGTATGTTTTTATATATATTTGCTTCTGCAGCCCTTATTTATATGTCATTTTGTTCAGAGGCCTTTGGTAATCCAAGGATTACTAGCAGGTTACGATGCTAAACCTATAGAGACAGGTTTGGGTCGTAACAAAGTGGTATTAGAGCACGAGTTATACCACATGCACGAATCCATATGAGCTATAGGATGTCCTAGAAAGAATTAGGGACATAGCATCTGCATATGGGTGTGTGTTTGTTAATTTATGTACATGAGAAAATCGAATCTGAACATGAACGCACGAAATTGAAAAGAATGATCTAACAATTGTGAAAATAACTATTTACCTATGTTTATAGTGCTCTATTTACCTAGAGAAAATGGGGAATACAAGAAGTAATGATGCTACCGAATCCTCTAAGACTCACATGAATCGTATGGAACAAATGCTTGCAGCTCTGACTAAAACACTGACACAACAACAGAGGCAACAACATTTGCCCCCCCTGTCTCTACCAGTACAACATGAGCCAGATAACAATGATATAATCAACTTGACTCAGAAGTTTATGAAAATGAAACTGCCAACTTTCTTGGATGGCATTGAACCCTTAAAGGCAGAACCCTGGTTACTTGAAATGGAGAAACTATTCGATGTATTTCCTTGCTCCGAAACAAAAAAAGTTCTTTTGGCCCCCTACACGTTAAAAGATGAAGCTCAGAGATGGTGGTTATTGATTCAAACTAATAATGGGAACATGACGTGGACTCAGTTTAATGAGATTTTCTACAACAAGTATTTTCCCCAATACTTCAGAGATCAAAAGGTTTCAAAATTTCAAGAACTAAAGCAAGGCAAAATGTCTATAGTTGAGTATGAAGCTAAATTCACTGAATTGGCTCGATTTTCTCCACACATGGTGGATACTGATTACAAGAAGGCACAAAAATTTGAAGGCGGTTTGGATTTAGAAGTGTTTGACCGAGTTAGCATCTTAAAGTTGTCGACCTATGTAGAAGTACTTGATAAAGCATTGATGGCAGATTCAATTTTGACAGCAAAGAAACAAGCTCCAACTCCGACAACTGAATGAAAAGGTAAACGATCTGGATTCAATTTCAAGAAGGGCCAGTCATTTTCAAAAAAGGCAGAATATGGGATCCTCCAGTAGCTCTAGCCAGAGTAGTGGCTCTATTCCAAACTGTCCCAATTGCTGAAAGAAGCATAAAGGCATGTGTCACCGTGTCTCAGGTGCGTGTTTTTGGTGTGGCAAGACTGGCCACATGATTAGAGATTGTCCGCTGAGATTTGACAATGCTAACCACCCTGCAGCAAGTTCAGCCGGATCTGCTCCTATAATGAGGACCAATGCAAGAACTAATACCAGAGGTAATACCAGGAATAAAACGCTAAGGCAAGGGAGAGTGTTTGCTTTAGTGTCTGGAGATGTACAAAACACCAAATTTGTGGTGTCAGGTATAATTTCCATCTGTGCTAAAAAAATGTGTATGTCTTGATAGATTTTGGTTCTACACACTCTTTTGTGTCGCATGCTTTTTCACGAAAATTGACTCGACCATTAGAACCTATGAATTATTTACTATCTGTGACTACGCCTTCTGGAGATCCTATGGTATGTACTTATGTTTACCCGGCATGTGATATTGTGATTGGAGATGTGACATTGTATGTGGATTTGTTACCATTGAGTATTGATTATTTTGACTGCATACTTGGTATGGATTGGCTAACGAAATACTATGCCACCATTGATTGCGTGAGTAAATCTGTCGTGTTTAGACCACTTGGTATACCTAAGTTTGTTTTTACTAGAAATGGGGTAGTTCCTCCGCCATACTTGATTTCATTTATGAATGCTGAAAAATTGTTAAAGAAACGGTGTCGAGGCTACTTGTGTTGTGTGTTGACTGTGTCTTCGGATAGTGCTAATGTGGAAATGATTCCTATGGTCTGTGCATTTCCTGATGTATTTCCTAATAACCTACCTAGAGAGTTAATCGATAGGGAAATTGAGTTCACCATTAATGTAGTACCCGGGACATAACCAATTTCTAAGACCCCTTATAGAATGTCAATTTCTGAACTGAAAGAGTTAAAAGTCCAACTTCAAGAGTTGTTAGACAAGAAGTTCATCTGACCGAGCACTTCACCTTAGGGTGCTCCAGTTTTGTTTGTTAAAAAGAAAGACGGGTCTTTGAGACTGTGCATAGATTATAGAGAACTGAACAAAGTAACTGTTAAGAACAAATATCCTCTACCCCGGATAGACGATTTATTTGACCAACTTCATGGAGCCCAAGTATTTTCCAAAATTGACCTTAGATCTGGGTATCACCAATTAAAGGTCAAAGCAGAAGATGTAGAGAAAACAGCATTCAGAACTAGATACGGACACTATGAGTTTTTGGTAATGCCCTTCGGGGTAACTAATGCACCTACAGCTTTTATGGACTTAATGAACAGGGTGTTTAAACAATTTCTTGATGAGTTTATTGATGATATTTTGATTTACTCAAAAAGCAGGGAAGAACATGAATAACACCTGAGAACTGCTTTACAGATTTTGAGAGAAAAGAAGTTGTATGCAAAATTGTCCAAATGTGAATTTTGGCTTGACAGCGTAGCATTTTTGGGATATGTGATTAACAAGGATGGTATATCAGTGGACCCACAGAAAATTAAAGCCATTATAGACTGGCCAAGGCCAACCAATGTGTCTGAAGTTAGAAGTTTTCTAGGACTTGCAGGCTATTATCGCAGATTTGTGAAAGATTTCTCTAAGCTTGCCTTGCTTCTCACCCAACTGACCTAGAAAAATGTACCATTTTATTGGAATGATCAATGGAATTGGCCTTTCAAGACCCAAAAACTAGACTACTGACTGCACCAATTCTGACATTACCTAACGAAACCGATGGGTTTCAGATTTACAGTGATGCCTCCTACAAAGGTTAGGATGTGTACTAATGCAAAATGGTAAAGTGATTGCTTATGCCTCTCGTCAACTTCAACCACATGAAAAGAACTATCCGACACATGACTTTGAACTAGCAGCTGTGGTGTTTGCCTTGAAAATTTGGCGACACTATTTGTATAGTGTGACTTACGAGGTGTATACCGACCATAAAAGCTTGAAATACTTTTTTACCCAAAAAGAACTAAACATGAGACAGAGACAATGGCTTGAATTGATCAAGGATTATGACTTGTAGATTTTGTACCATTCGGGGAAAGCTAATACAGTGGCGGATGCCTTGAGCCGAAAATCTATTGGAAATTTGTCATGTTTGCTCACTAGCCAAAGAGAATTATTATGTGACCTAGAGAGAAGTGAAATTGAGATAGCTGTGTGAACAAGGTGGAATCCTAGCCGTCATTTCTGCTCAGCCTGCAATTATTGAAGAAATTAGAGAGAAACAACTTGAAGATGAGTCTTTAAAGAAAATTGCTGATGAGATTGACTCAAAGCCAAGGCCGAGATTTGTGTTGAAGAACAGTGTATTGAAATTTCAGGGTAGACTTTGTGTACCAGATCATTCTAAATTAAGAAAACGTGTTATGACTGAAGCTCACAACTCCAAATTTGCTATGCATCCAGGGACTACAAAGATGTATCAAGACTTGAAACAGAATTTTTGGTGGCCTGGAATGAAGAAAAGTATCGCTGACTATGTGGCAAGATGTTTGCATTTCTAACAAGTTAAAGCCGAACAATAACGACCTGTTGGATTGATTCAACCGCTTCCAATACCGGAATAGAAATGGGAGCACATTACGATGGATTTCATTGTTGGATTGTCTTGTTCCACTCGAGGTATGGATTCTATCTGGGTTGTCGTTGATCGTTTGACTAAATTCACACATTTCTTACCTATTAAAACTATTTATAACGCGGACAAGTTGGCTAATATTTATATAAATAAGATTGTGAGGTTGCATAGGATGCCAATATCCATTGTATTTGACAGGGATTCGACATTCACGTCAAGGTTTTGGCAAAGTTTGCAACAGGCTTTGGGGACTAAACTGAAGCTAAGCAGTGCTTATCATCCACAGACAGACGGCCAAACTGAACGAACCAATCAAACTGTCACGACCCCAAACCGCCCCTAGTAGGATGGTGCCGTGATGGCCAGTAATTCGTGATTACCGAAGGCCAACTTACAAAGATCACACACAATCAGAGTATAATATACATATGGGGCTCACAAATGCGGAAGCTATAAATCAAAATACAAGTGGTCCATAAGAGCCGTGCATAAATCAAATGGGATGACATACCAGATATAGCTTTACAACCAGTTCGAAATAACAAGGAATACAAGTTATATCTTGATCAAAAGGCTTCTCGAGCCGACATGTACAAAATACAATGAATACAAGTCAAGAAGCATGATTTTCAAGATTGGCCGACGTAATTACAACACTGCCGACATGAACACAAAACAATGCCGACATAAACATGAATCCCAAAACAAGCTGTGCAAAACACATCTAGGCGTCGCCGCCGTCCTGCTCATCACCTACATATATATAGAGAGGGTGAGCTTGGATACTCAGTGAATGGTACAAATAATAAAGGTTTTGCATGAATATAGCCGAAGTCCTTTCAAAACAAAACATGTCAAACCATACGAATATTAGCCGAGGTTCTTTCAAAGCAAAACACGTCAAAACTCTATCGAATCGAGAGATGAACCGTATTCATCTATCAAATCTTACAAGTCTCAAGGGATGCTTACTGGCATCGGCAAGACACAGATTAGGCTTTCCGAACAAATGATTCCACGCGGTAACCCGTCAGTGGCAAAACAAAGACTGTATGATACATAGTCGATCGGTCAAAGGTACTGCGAAAGTTTATAGTCCTCCAGCACAAGGGACTTGTGTTACTTAAGCCCGTAGCTCTTTTTAACACGATGGTCTTGTGTTACTTAGGCCCGTAGCCTGCTTTAACACTACACCTTTCCAAGAGAAAGGACCGTATCCTTTTACACTTGGTACTGCGAAAGTTTAGAGTCCTCCAGCACAAGGGACTTTCATACGTAGTACTGCGAAAGTTTAGAGTCCTCCAGCACAAGGGACTTTCATACATAGTACTGCGAAAGTTTAGAGTCCTCCAGCACAAGGGACTTTCCAAGATGACATCGAAACAAAGCTTACTCTTGATACATCAAAATAGAGCTAAACATTCATGCTTAACAAATACTTTCATCAAAACAAAGCAAAGCAAGATTTATCAAAACGGTATAACATAGCTTTACTAGAAATACCACTCACATAGTTCTTCTCGGATGTAGGCTCAAGGCAAAGATCAAGGTCCTACAATCACATGGCAAATACATTCTCAAAACAAGCTTTACATGCAAGCAATGATCTCGGCATTTTCACCAGATCCAAGTCAATAACAAGGCAAAACATGCTGGGGTTTAGACGCTGTCTTTTCGTCTCATGAAGACACACTGGGTACCAACCAGGCCTTTGTCGAGGTGTGGTCCGAAGGCCACATTCAAAAGCAAAGTCGGGAAAACCTGGGTTTCCCTTTGAAGAACGTAAAGGACAAGATTATCAAGAACATCAAGAACATGCATGCTAAAAACATAACTCATTTTATTCCAAAAACTGAGATTTCATGCCATGAGTTCAAAAACATGGACCTGGGTACCCTTTCAAGAAGATTATGCAAGAACAAACACAAAACATGGTTCTTGTTCCAACTTTCGGATCAAAACGAGACTTTTCTTCAAAAACTCAATAACACCATTTTCATTTCAAGAACCAACTTTAAACCAATGCATGGCGTGCAAAACAAAATCAATCATGCAATGTAGCTTGACAGCCAACAAGATTAACTAGAGTAGAGCAAGAATCTAACCTCAAAACTCAAATCTAACGGTTCGATCTTCCAAGATCAAGCTCAGAACTCTACTCTCTCACTCTAAAACTCCCTCCTTCTTCCTCTAGAGCTTCTCTCTCTAAAGACCAAGATTTGAGACAAAATGATTTGGTTCAAGGCCTGCCGGCTGTCTTAACACACAGCTCGGACACGTGGCACTACCGGGTTGGTTCAGCTTCAAAAGGCGACTGATTGATAAGACAAGTCTCTGACAAAGCGTATACAACTAGCCAAAGGACAGGCACATCGGCAATCAAAGACATCGGCTAAAGACAAAGCTCGGCAATAGGGTAACAAAAACATCGGCTAGGGAGGACGACACTTGACTAAGCTGTGCTACACCTTGGCCTGGGTGTGCCACACCTCGGTCTGGGTCATACCAGCCCAAGGACAAAGATCACAAGTATAGAACATCTCGGCCTAGATGATACACTCCTCGGCCTTGGTTCCGAAAACCTCGGCCCAGGTAGTGACATCTCGGCAAACATGCCCGGGGCGAAGGTGAAGGTCAACCAAGCGGTTCCAAGAATAAATTCTAAGTACAAAGGTTCAAAGGTGAACTAAGCTCAAGATGACCTCGGCTACACACCAAGCAAGGAACAAAATCGAGCAAGCAATCCCTTAAGCAAAACAAGACAAGACAAGACAAGACTTACAAAATAACATAACAAGGCAAGATCATACATGAATGTATGCAAGTATGACTAAGTCAACATGAGGGTTGTTACACAAACCTTGGAAGATATGTTGAGGATGTGTGTGTTGGATTTCCAAGGTAATTGGGAGACCTACTTACCATTGGCCGAGTTTGTGTATAACAATAGCTACCATTCGAGTATCGGAATGGCTCCTTACAAAGCTTTGTACGGCAAGAAATGTTGTTCTCTGGTTTGTTGGGCTGAAGTGGGTGATAGACCGTTATTAGGACCAGAACTTGTGCAAGAAATGACAGGGAAAGTGAAACTGATTCAACAGAGATTAAAAACTGCACAAAGTCGCCAAAAGAGTTATGCGGATGTCCGAAGAAGAAATAGAGAATATGACGTCGGGGATCACATGTTTATCAAAGTAACTCCGATGAAAGGCCGAACACGATTTGGAGTGAAAGACAAATTGGCACCGAGACATGTTGGGCCATATGAAATCCTCGAGAAAATCAATCCGGTGACGTATCGGGTAGCCTTACCGCCAATCATGGAACATATGCATAATGTTTTCCACATTTCAATGCTTCGAGACTATCTGGGGGACCCATTACATGTTATTGAACCAACATATGTACTGCTAAAGGATGACCACACGTATGAAGAACGGCAATCCAAGTTTTGAATTGAAGAATCAAAAGATTAAGAAACAAGGAAATTCCGTTGGTGAATGTTGATTGGCAAAATCATGGAGGGACCTATGCAACTTGGGAGACGGAAGAAGATATGATGAGAAGATACCCTGACTTGTTTCCTTTAGATTCGATATTCTTCTAGAATGAAGGTAATTCAAGTTTAGAGGACAAAACTCTTTTAAGGAGGGAAGACTGTAAAACCCCGACCCATGATTAACCGTTAAACCATGACTAAGGATGCTTAATAAGTAATTAAGATGAAATCTTGAGTTACTTCCATGTGCAATGCAATATTTGTGTTTATATCTATCCACTGTAGGAATATCTGTTTATGTTTATGTTTTGTTCTGCGAATTGAAGGCCTTATTGACATCCAATCAAGAAATTGACATGATTCATGTGTTGTTTAGAATTTTTAAAATTTTCTAGTAGGTTTAATTAAGATTCAATTCAGAACGAATTAAATTAGAATAATTAATAGCAATTAATAAGCCACTAATGATATCCTCTAATCAAGCCTAGATAAGGCCAAGAAATGACTCTAGAATAATGAATACACACTTATTTCCTCATCTCTTGAGCCTACAAACGTGTGTGTGTGTGTGACAGAGAGAGAGAGAGAGAGAGAGAGAGAGAGACCAAGATGGAAGTGATCAACAAGGGAATTGTTAGAGAACTTTGAGGTTTTGTCTTGGGACCTTAAACAATTAACCATTTAGAGTGTAATTGATTAACTAAGGTAAGAATTCAACCTTCTAGCTTTGGGATTGAGTCACTTAGCACATGAATTCAAAGAATTAAGTTGTGTAATGCTAGAATTAAGCTTAGATAGGTGAAAATGAGAGTGAATTATACATGCATGCATAAATCTCATGCTTTTGAAGTTGAAATCAAAGAATTTTCTACAGGCATGAAGCTTTACTTGCATATTTGAAGAATTTAACTTGGTTTCGCTTGTATTCCTTCAATTGTTCATGTTTTAGAAGCGTTGGACTTACATCATCACATGCATGTTATGTTTTCACACTTTTAAGTTTAATTTTGAAGAATTGACATGCTTTGGGCCTTGATTTTTTGCGAAATGATTTTGAATTCTTGACGTTTGACAAGTTTGTACAAGTTTCTTTCAGTTTTTGGCCCAAAAGACCATGAATTTCAGCTTTGAAGCGGAGTTTTGAACTTGAATGCAAATCTGGAAATTCCAGAATTCGGCCTCATCGCTCGAGCGACAAAACTTGCTCTCAAACGGCCACCCTTTGTTTTGCACATCCCCTTGAGCGACCACGAGTTGGCTCGAGCGTAAATTGCATGCTCCTAGAAGTTTATCATTTTTGCAGACCGCTCGAGTGACAAGAGTTGCGCTCGAGCGAAGACCTTAGTCTTACACTTGAGCAATCATTAAGTGACCGTTGAGCGGAGAATTCATACAACTAGTACTTTTACAGAAGTTTGCAGACCGCTCAAGCGACCACTCTGGAACCTCCGCTCGAGCGAAGGAAGTTGCACTCGAGCGTGGCCCCTGTTTTCAGCATATTTGCCTAATTGTTTTCAAGTACATTTCAACATCCTCATTGCATCCTAGGCATTCCTAATATTAGTAGAAACACACCGAAAGAATGAAGAACTAAGTTAATAATTCTGGGTGTGTAATTCAGTACGTATGCGTTCTATATCTGTGTAGATCACGCGCCGCAAGTTACTTGATTTGTTTGCTCTGTGTTTGCTTTGGAGCCATCTGTGAGTAATAACTTATTAAAGCTATGTTCAACTTTATCTATTTTCTATATGTGGAATAAGATCTGTTTTATGAAATGTTATGCTTTGTACAATGAATGATTGTCCAGTTTCTGGCAAGCACTCGTAGCAATAATTCTGTGGTTCAAGTATATGATCTGTTCCTAGTACTGGAGATTCCTTTGTGGAACTGGCAAGTATGTGATCTGTTCCTAGTACTGGAGGTTCTTTTGTGGAACTGGAAAGAATGTTATATGTTCCCAGTACTAGAGCTTCCTTTGTGGAACTGGCAAGCATGTTATTTATTTCCGGTACCGGAGATTCCTTTATGGAACTGACAAGTATGACCCTTAATGCTCTATATTTGATTTGTTAGCGCTAATGGATATACTACATATGAACAAGCATGAACTCTAATTTCTGTATATGATTCAAACAAATATATGAATATAACTCTGTTTTTATTTTCTGAATCTGGTGGGACATCATTCATTTATCCCTTTACTCTGTTATTGTTCAATGGGCTTCTGTTCACTGTTTATATTATGTATGTAGGTGAGCAGGCGCGTGACCAGGCCTAAGTTGTTGCCTGGAGAGTTTTGGGTTAGCCAGCCACCGTGCCTCCAGGGGAGGTTCCTGTTTAAGAAGACAAGTTTTGTGAATGTTTTGTTTTGCTCTTGTTTATCCGCACACCTTGTACGGTGCTACAAGACTTATATGGATTTAACGTCATATATGTATACATATTTGATACAAGTTTTAAATTTATGTCCCATGTATGTCAGCACAGCTCAATGGACTGCGTATGTTTATATATATATTTGCTTCCGCAACCCCTATTTATATGTCATTCTGTTCATACGCCTTTGGTAATCCAAGGATTACTTGCCGGTTACGATGCTAAACCTATAGGGACAGGTTTGGGTCATGACACACCATCATTGAATCGGCGTATCCTCATATTGTGCGAGTCTTTTATCATAACATGTATATTAGTGATGAGGCCCAAGAGCTCTTCTATCCATTGTTGACGGGGTGGAGTTAGTAATCACTCCAGCTTCCATTGCCGAGGTTCTAAATTGCTCCATGGGCACTATCAATGAAGAGCAGTTCCTGATGTTCACTTTGGAAATCACAATGCCGACACTGGTGACCGAATTCTATGAAGGGTGGCAGGATGTTAACAACCGCACTAGCATCCGTCAGGCTAACTTACCGCGTCGCCTCCTCTTCATTGATGTGGTTTTAAAAAAGAATGTCATCCCTCTAGGCCACAAGAAAGAGTAGCAAAGGGACTTCCTTCGTGCCTTGCATCAATTTGACTTCGGGTTTTGGGTTGACATCCATATTTTGATCTTCAACCAGATAGCCCGTATCCTTAATGAAGCCAAGTTGCGTAACACCCGAGGCGGTTCTATATAGGCCCTCCATTTTGCCAACATCATCACTGCACTCATCAAAGGCTAAGGGACATACCCACTCGAACCCAATGAGGTTCAACTTTCACCGCCAACACTTTATGGTAAAACCCAATGGCGCCAAACCACTGCTCACCTGCGGCCTCCACTACTCCTCCTGGATGCCCCGGCCAATCATAATGATGTTTCAGTAGAACCCGTTGCCGCACCAGCACCACCGTCATTCTGTATGACGCGGCCGTAATATCAGGCTATTTTGGATAATCTAGTCACCATTCAGCAATTTGTGGTTGATCTCCGGGCAAACTATCAGGCATATTGGGACTAATTGCAGACGACATTTAACCAAGTTAATGCTCGTTAGCTCGACTATCAGCAGTCAATTGCATCTCTGCAAACTAAATTCTACGCATACCGGGAGCTGAGCCAGCAACGGTTTGATCAGCTTGGCACTAGGGTTCATGATGAGGCATTCGAGACTCGAACGCTAATGCATGCCCTAATTGAGCAGCATTTTCCACTACCGCCGGATCTAAATCAGTGATATCCGTTCTATTTTCTTTGTTTTATTTCTTTATTTATTTTGTTTTGTTTTATTTTTATTTTTATTTTCCCTTTATACTGTATAGTCCAAAACAAAACAAAAAAACACACACAAAAAAATTAAAAAAAAAAAACACGCACACACACAAGTGTGTGTGTGTGTGTGGTGTGTGTGTGTGTGTGTGTGTGTGTGTTTGGTGTGTCCTTGCCTTACTGGATATGCGTCTACGCTGTCTGGTAAGATTCTCTCTCTCTCTCTCTCTCCTCTCTCTCTCTCTCTCTCATTTTACTATTTACTTTATAGTTGCTTACATTGAGGACAATGTTGTATTCCAATTCTGGGGTGAGGGTATTTATAAAAACAATTCATGTTTGTACTTGCTGCACTTCATGGCACCACTTCACTTGATGTTCACTGTGTGCCAGTATGGTAGTGATATAAGCATATGTTAATTGGGGAACATAGTGGACTTGTATGAAAATTGTTTATTGGGTAAATATTCGCATGTGGTGTTTACACTAGGAGAGTTGTTTGTGTTTGTGGTATTAGTACACTTGTCATGAGTATGCCTTGATTCACATGAACACATTTTCATAACGGTGACCTCTCTATTCTAATCCCTGGTGTACATCATAGATAATTACTAGTGTTGTAAAAAAGAATAAATGAATGGCCTTGATTCCCAAAAAAAAAAAAAAAAAAAAAACAACAACAACAACAACAACATAACTTGTTGGATTCGTAGCCTCTTTAACTCGAGTTATTAAGCCCGTAGGGGTGTCTCTACACCTAATACCTAAAACCGTCTGGTTTGAGAGTCATTGGCCCAATACTTGCTACATAGGTTAATTAGAAAGTTTAAGGAACCCAGACATTGCACAGTTAAGAAAAAAAAATAAAGACTTGTTCGGGTTCGTAGCCTTTTCAGCTCGAGTTATTAAGCCCGTAGGGGTGTTTTCACACCTAGTGCCCTAAAACCGTCTGGTTTGGGAGTCATTGGCCCGATGTTTGCTACATGGGTTGATTAGAAAGCTTAATGGATCAGGACATTGCACAGTCTTTTAAAAAAAAATTTGATGAGAATCTTGGTTGCAAAAGTTTAGTTTTTCTGTATATGTTGGGTGTTATTGTGAGTTACACTGGGCTATTATAGTGGACAGTTAACTAGTTATGGGGGAATGCACTTTATACCAAGGGCACTGATGATGTGTTTACTAGCATTAACAAGTACAAGGGACTTAACTTTTGTATTAACTGAATTGTGATTTTTACTCAATAGATTCCTTCATACTTGTCCACTATGCCTTCAATGACTCATCATGTCTTAATATCAGATTGTAGTTGGCACACAAGTTAATTGATAGTTAGAGTAGTGTGATTACTTATTGTTGTTGGGCAGATGTGAATATTTTGATATTTGTGGGTATCATTTCTGGAAACCCTCACGAGACTATACTCGTCCACTTGGGTTAACCTTGTGGTTTAAAGGCTTGTTGTATATGCTAAGTGCAATCGTGATCCCATGAAAATGGCTTAGAGTTATTTCACTTTTCTTATTTCTTTTGTTTTGCTCGAGGACTAGCAAAATGTAAGTTGGGAGATGTGATGTAGGCCGAAAGGTACCACATTAAGGCCACTTAAGTTACATTTTTAGTCTTTCAATATTGTTTATTTGGTGGAGATGATGTGTTTTGTGCACTTGTGCAAATCTGGCAGGCAACACGTAAATTCAAACAAAAAAGACACGAAAACAGATTCTTCATGCGAGGAGCAAAAGATCCCGACCTGCCACCTCACCGCACATGCGGCCTAGATCCACCGCACGTGCCGCCCAACACCGCTTGAGCGGCCCACATGGGCACTCGAGCGGCCCACCTAGGGTTGCGTGCGTGAAAATTTAAGGCTCTTCTGCTGGGAATAAAAAGAAGAAAAAGAGGCAGAAAAGAGGTTCAAAATTATTTCAGAGAAAAGGGAGAGAGAGGCTAGGGTTTGAAACAAAAAGAACTTAAAGCTTGAAAAGTGTCTCCTGTGGTGGCTTCTTCCTCCTCTACCTCTTCCCATTCCTCCACGAGTGGTTAGTCTTCCAGTTTTAGGGTTTTGATGAAACCCTAGCCATGTAAAAGGATTTTTCTTAAACTTTGATTGTGAAACGGTTTGAATAAATGTATGGATGTTTTAGAAGTTTATAATAATTTTTCTTTTCATATCTTCAAGTGTTTACTTTCTGTGATTGTTTAATGCTTTCCATACATTAGTTTTCTTTGTGTTCGTGTTCAAAGTATGAGACGAGTCATGCTACGAGAGATGGGTCGTGTTGTTACCATAGTTTAGAGCAAACGCCTCATGCTACTTGAGACGACTCGTGTTTGTATGTTGAACACAACAATCCTCTTAATCAATGTTTCAAACTTGTAGTTGTGAAATATTGGGTAGTTCAAACTGGAATGCAATTGATGGCTGATGTTAAGTCTTATTTATGTAGTTAATGGTGAATTCTTGCCCTAGGATTTTTTCAAAAATCAATATTTCAAACCCTAATTTTAATTGTCAATTTAATTTCTCAATTTCATTTAATTCTCATTTAGTCATAATATCCCTCAGTCTTTTTATCAAAATTAATTTAGGAATTTAACAATTAAATTAGTTTAATTTTTCATTTGTCCCTGTGGATCAATACTTGGACTCACAATTATTCTAAGGAATTTGGTATAATTTAGTATTTGTTTTTGGTGTGTGAAACGACCTATCATTATCTAACATTAATTTTAGAGATATTATTTATTTTTAAGTGTTTTATTAATATATATATATATATATATATATATATATATATATATTTGCATTAAATGATTTAATAATGTCTTAACATTTTAAAGATTTTATTTAATATTGAATGAAATTTAAGAATTTTGTTAAATATTGGTAAAATACGTACAAATTTTTGATAATATATATTTTTTCGTCAATTATATGCTTGTTTTGCGTTATTAGTTGTAAGATTAAAAAACCATCAATTTTATTGAATAGACTGACTATTGAACTATAATCTGAATAATAAAATTTGAAAATAAGTAATGGAATGTGAGTCCGATAAATTAATAATTTCAATTCTATACTATAGTCTGCTCAATCAAACAAAGCCGTTACATCTGTTTGAAAGAAAAAGTGGGAGCTCAAGCTCGAGCCCAAGAAGAGATATTTGTTCCGTTTAGATTTGTTTTCCTTGGGCTGGGAAAAAGAGCTAGGAGGAAGAGCGATGGACCCAGTCTAAATTGGATTAATTTGGGCTTGGATCAGACCCAAATAGAGGGGCTCAGCTCATCAGAGTCTTCGTGGGTTAGATGGTCTGCATGATCATCATGGGTCAACAACTCCCAAGTTATGATTACAATCTGTTGTGAGCTTTGTTTTTTTTCTTTAGTT
Source organism: Camellia japonica (assembly GCA_030407325.1). NCBI lineage: Eukaryota > Viridiplantae > Streptophyta > Magnoliopsida > Ericales > Theaceae > Camellia > Camellia japonica. The sequence continues at coordinate 15,020,431 of JAPPVO010000007.1, read as the reverse complement.
TCTTGGATAAAGCAGCCATCAAGGATAAGGATAAAATTGGGAGTGAACTTTTGGTCTAAATCTGAAGATAAATCTAAAGCGACTTTCATCCTCGCCATTATCAATATGGAGAGATCATAATCCAATTTAAAGAGTATTCATTCAGTGTGACATTTTATCTTTTAATCTTTATCCGATCAAAAATGAAAGATTATGTTTGGGTACTAGTTGTGACTTGCTAAAACTTTGGGTTATAATGGCCAAATCAATGTACAAAGGTGCTAGACAATCAAGATTTCTCTAAGTGTTAGATTAATCTTGAATTCAGAAAATGAATTTTTAAAGAAAACTTTGAATGAAAAATACTGAAGGGGGTTTATAAAGGCACATAGAGGAGTTTTTCTTCTAAAAAGCAAGTTTGTGGTTGTGTTGGTTTTTGATTATTTATTGGCTGGGCATTGTGTTGGATTTAACAAAGGCGATTTGGTGATTCTACCATCCACCGATAGTTGTCAGTTTGGTCTTGTATTGTCTTTGGATTCTATTCTTGTTTTTATTTTGTTTTGGTTCGTCTTTAACCAGCTTTTGGTATTGTGCCAACATATAATTGATTAATTTTGTTATTATATTTTATGTATTCGTCTTTTTTTCTTTATTTTCTATGTACATTTATTTTTTTATTGATAAAAAAATAATAAAAAAAATATCAACCTTAAAATGTCTGGTGACACTACTGTAGTGAATAAATGGCTACTTGTATCATCTTTAAAAGATGTGGAGGAAGTAAAATTGGTGATTAGAATAGAAAAAAATTATGTGGTGGTCTTAGACCATCTCCAACGGTGAACCAAACCCAGCATCAGATTTAAATTTTGATGAAAAATTTACTTTTTCATGCTCCAACGGTTGCACCAAAGTCATACCAAAATGAGATTTCAGCAAAAGTTTCACCAAACTGGTGACAGACTCCGCGTTTCACCAAAACACTGTACATGACCGTTGCCAGGAGACGAACCGGTCGACCGGCCGGTTGACCAACCGGTCGCCAACCAAAAGTTCAAACAGTTCCGAAAAAAAGGTTCAAACCGGTCCAAAAAAAAAAATTTTTTGCCTAACCGGTCGACCACCCGGTCGACCACCAAAAGGTTCAAAAAGTTCAAAAAAAATCAAAAAAAAATCAAAAATTTTTTTTTTTTGCCGTTACCGGTTGACCGGCCGGTCAACCAACCGGTTGCCCGGCGCAAATTTGATGAATAGGATTTGATACTGAACTGTTGGAGCGCGAAGTATCAGATTAAGGAAATGACCACTTTTTGACTCAGATTTGGTGAAAAATCTGAGTAACCGTTGGAGATGCTCTTAGGGCAAATTCACAAAATAGTATCTCAAATAATAAATTGTAGGAAAATTTTGTAGTTCAAATTATACAAATGGTCCCTAATATATATCAAATTATACAAATGGTCACTAATTGTTTCATTAACAAATTGAAAGACGCAATACATATGAATTGATAAAATTTTATACAATCTGTTACTGGGCTTCACCTCATCCCCTCACTGCAGTTTTTTTCTATGATGTTCTTCAATGTACTTACAAAAATAAATAAATAAATAAATAAGAAAGAATAAAATTTTTACTTAAATATTCTCATTTAAAAATGAACCAAATTTCAACTGTTCATTTATTTCTTTAAAGAGAAATCATTTTAAGTGCTAGAGGTTTTTTTTTTTTTCCCTGTGTTGCAATTAGTGACAACTAGCATACTATAAATATTAAGATCTCGCACTATTATCTAAAAACAAAACAAAAATCATTTAAGTGGGGTAATATATTTTTACTGGGATGCAACTTGGGGGGTTCGGTTGGGTTGAGAGATTGTTTAAGCTCAATTCAAATTGGGCTGACACCTGTCCAGACCCGAATTATAACTTGAGATTGTTTATTCAAGCTCGACCCAAATTAAACCCGAATTATCCAAGTTGCCCTAATTGTAAATGAATTTTAATTTTTTTTCTTCACAGCTAAATTATTAAATTATTAAAATTAGACACTATTTACATTTTTTTTAGAAAATCATTAATAATATCAAAATAAATAATTTATATAATGTAAGAGAGATGCCGTTATAGTAATCTTTACAATTTAAGAATGCAAATAAAAAATATAAGATTTTGTGTTACGTGTATATATAATATATATTCAATATGATTTAATAATATAAATTACTTTAATATCATGTAATGACTAATAATTTATATATATAATATATTTATATCTCTATATATGTATAATTCAGGGTTCGGGTTGCTCATGTTGTTTAATGTCTTTACCCAGCTCCGCTCAAATTTAATTCGAGCTTCTAAATTTTGCCAAAGGCTGTACCGAATTTGAAAATATTTTATCTGAATCCTAAAAAAATTAGGGCTAGGCTCGGATTGCTTGAGTTGAGTCCGCTCAAATTACATCGCTAATTTTTATATTATATAAAATAATTATAGATACGTATTTCCGACAACTAAACGCGTCCTATCGACACGCTTTAGCATTTAGAAGCCCATTTAAAGTGTGGACTACCACCCAGTTCAAGCCAAGCATACAGATCTCCAAAGGCCCATAAGATTGCAAACGATTTGGGCTGAAAAGATTGTGGGTGATGGTCCGGCCTGCTTTTCTTGGCAGGTTTGCAACTTTTAAGGTGTTTTTTTTTTTTTGGTAACAATATTGGGTTTGTTGAAATGAATTAATTTTTGCAGGTATCTAACTATTGCCATCCTTGTGGTCGTTCAACCAACTACAAGTACTTCCATGGCTTTTGTTCTGTTGGTGTAAAAACAGGAGTTGAAGGGGGCACAATTACTCAAACCTATTTGTATGGAACCTCGTGGGATTGGACGAAGGTCCCTACTCCGTACTCAAACCTATTTGTATGAAGCCTCATTGGACTGGACGAAGGTCCCCACTCCGAAGTGGGCTCTCTCTCTCCACTCTATGATGGGCCGAGCTAAGGGATCAGTCTTGGCCCACTCCCCACTCCGAAGAGGGGAAGACCATGGGCCTGGCCCTAGTACCACTCCCCACTCCGAAGAGGGGAAGACCATGGGCCTGGCCCTAGCACCACTCCCCACTCCGAAGAAGGGAAGACCATGGGCCTGGCCTTAGCACCACTCCCCACTCCGAAGTGGGTAAGTTCGTAACATGGGATCCAAGGCTTCCATTCAACGACAACATGAGTGCTAACAAATCAATCAATACCCTGTAAAGTAAAAGGCACATGGTGCCCACGATTGACGGATCTTGCTCTCTTCTATTAAGGGATGTGCTACAATCACGGCTGAAGACCAGGCGTAGAATGAGGGAGCTTGATGAATAAGTCATACGATCTTTATAAAAGGTAACCTTACTCTCCTTGAAAGGGACGAGCACTTAACTCTAGAAACATACTGGTCTTCTCTATCTTATCTCTACCAAACTCCGGTACTGACTCGACCGTCGGAGGGGTTTCCGACCAACCCCCGGTCGGGCAGCCTAACTATTTATTCCTTGTGCAGGCCTTCACCCATTAGTGCACCAGGGTTCGTCCACGAAGTTCCATCTTACTCTATTGCGGAAACTGGTCCGCACATTTGGCGCCGTCTGTGGAAATCGTTCTCTGATTGCTTTGTGACGAACTCCGACGATGGATGTTGAAGGAACCTCGCAACCAGGGATTGGAGAGAAGACTCCAGGAACGGAGAGAACCAAAGATAAGGGTCTGGCCTTCCCTACTGGGAATGACAACCAGATGGACCACGACAGTCCGACCCTCCATACGGCGGAGCGACGTCATGCCGTCGCTTATCGATCATCTCAACGGCTATTTGTTGAGAAGGACCACCGTGATCGTGTTATCGACTCGATGAGTCTAGAGATTGAGGAGCTACGTGCTCAACTGAGGAAGCAGATGGTACCTCAGGGGAGCCAAGGAAGTCCGGAGGGGGACCGTCGCAGCAACGGAGGCATGCTTCTCCGCCCCCCACGACGTGAACGGTCTAACTACAGTCCTGCTCGTGGTGAGCGTAGCCGGCTGATTCCGGTACGCAGTGAGGGAGCCAGTAGTAGGACAGAGAATCCCGAGAAGACTCTCGTAAGAGACAAAAGTCCATCAGTCATTATTCAGCAATCTCTCCTCCTCCGCGCCGTCGTGACGAGCGACCGCGTGACTTGAGGCATGGTTGAACGACAACCAAGGGGATGATCGACGGTCGAACAAAGTAGCAGAACGCGATTAGAAAGGGAAAAGGAGCATCTAGATCGGTCGTTCATCAGATAGAGCGTCGTGCTCTGGACCGACTAGTCTCTTCCCCCCTTTGCACTGAGATTGAAGCGGTGGAAGCTCCTCATAAGTACAGTCCACCGAAGTTCATCCTCTATGATGGGAAGTCAGACCCCCTGACTCATATCAGCCATTACCGCCAAATGATGTCACTTTGGAATCAGAACGATGCGTTCATGTGCAAGGTTTTTGCCTCTAGCCTTGGTGAGCATGGCCTCCGGTGGTATGACAAGCTTCCTCCTCAATCAATCTATGATTGGGCTCAGCTCTCCGAAGCCTTCGTCGCACGGTTTGTTTCTAATAGCCGAATCCCGAAGGGATTGGATACCTTGTTCAATACTCGGAAGGATAAAAAGGAGTCTTTGCGCGAATACGCTCGGCGATATTGGGAGGCATATGGCGATTTGGAAGAAGATGTTTGTAGTGAACCGTTGGCAGTTCTATACTTCAAACAAGGCCTTCCCCCTTCACATAAGCTCAGGCAGTCATTGACGAAACGACCCGCCTCTGACTTGAAAGAGCTGAGGGCTCGAATAGAGGAGCGAGCCCGTGTGGAAGATGACACAGCCTCTATACAAGTGTCAGTTGCAGATGAGGGAGTTAAGGACTCTTGGCAGCATAGAGCCGAACAGCCTAGGAGGGAGGACCAAAGAAAGAGGTATGGCCAAAATAAGCAACCGACCATGCAAACCGAAGAAGAAATGAGTAGATCCTATGAAGCCATAACCACTGTGTTCACGGAGCCGATCTACAGGCTCTTGGAAAAAATCAAGGGAGAACCCTACTTCGTTTGGCCTCCTAAGATGATGGGGGACCCTGCTCGGCGCAACCAGGAGTGGCGGTGCACCTACCATCGTGAGAAAGGGCATAAGACGCAGAACTGCAGAGACCTTAAGAGGCATCTCGAAGACTTGGTTACTGCCGGCCACCTCCAGCAATGGATCGATGTGGAAAAGACAAGGGCAAAACAGGGACAACTCCCAATCCCTCTACCAGAGGACCAAGCTCCAAGGCTAGTGATAAACGTTATCCATGGGATGACCGACCCCCAAAGGGAGAATGCCCTTCGTGGCGAGATTCAGAGAGCCACGCACTTGCAGCAAGTCATGTCAGTAGGACCATTGTTCAAGAAGTCTAGAACGGAAGCAAAGCCCTCTCAATTCAACATTGTGTTCTCTGAGAAAGATCTAGAAGGGATCCAACATCCTCACACTGATGCCCTGATCATCACCGTCGGTGTGGCAAACAAATTTGATGTGAAACGGGTCCTAATTGATCAAGGGAGCGCCGCTGACATTATGTATTATGACCTTTTCAAAAAGCTAGGTCTTGATGAGCAACACTTAATCCCTGCAGTCTCCCCTCTGGTCGGCTTCAATGGACAGACAGAGTGGCCGCTAGGCCGGATTACCTTGTCCGTCACAGCAAAGTCCAAAGTGGTCCCTGTCGACTTCTTGGTGATCAATACTTCATCTCCTTACAATGCAATACTTGGTCGACCTTGGATTCATACAATGGAGGCAGTGCCATCCACTTACCACCAGGTAGTCCGTTTCCCAACAAAGAGTGGGGTGGAGGAGATCAAGGGTGACCAAGTAGCGGCAAAGCACTGCTTCATCGCCGCCATGAAGTCTAAACGAGCATGTAAAGAAGTCCAGATGGTTGAATTGCCAGATCAGCCTGTACTGGAAGACGTTGGTAGAGTGCCAACAGAGAAGATGGTGGAGGACCTTGAAACGATCTTGGTAGGCGGAGGAGATCCAGACAAGTTCTTTCTACTCGGCACTTCGCTTCTCGCTGGAGAGAAAGAGCAGTTGCTAACTCTCCTCCGCAAGAATATAGAAGTATTTACCTGGTCTGCTTACGAGACTCCTGGGTTGGACCCAACCTTTGCATGTCACCAACTCAATGTCCAACCAGCAGCTCGGCCCGTAGTCCAAAAGAGCAGACGATCATCGCAGAACATACAGAAGCGGTCATCCAAGAGGTAAACAAGCTTCTAGTGGCAGGGGTCATACGAGAGGTACAATATCCGAAATGGTTGTCTAACACCGTCGTGGTGAAGAAAAAGAATGGAAAATGGAGGGTGTGCGTCGACTTCACCAGCCTCAACAAAGCTTGTCCTAAGGACAGCTTTCCTCTCCCACGGATAGACCAATTGGTAGATGCAACTGCCGGACATGAACGGATGAGCTTCCTAGATGCCTACAGTGGCTATCATCAAATCCCCCTATTTGGCCCTGACCAGGAGAAGACAGCATTCATTAGCCCAAGGGGCACCTACTGCTACAAAGTGATGCCCTTCGGCCTGAAGAACGCCGGTGCGACCTATCAACGGATGGTTACTAAAATGTTCAAGGACCAACTAGGCAAGACTATGGAGGCCTATATAGATGACATGGTGGTCAAAAGTAAGTTGGCCGAACATCATCTAAGAGACTTGGAGGAAGTGTTCCAAATCCTGAAGACCCACAAGCTTCGCTTGAACGCCTCGAAATGTGCATTCGGGGTCGGTTCAGGGAAGTTCTTGGGATATATGGTGACCAGGCAAGGTATCGAAGTCAATCCCGACCAGATCAAAGCCCTCCAAGACATCGAGGCACCTACAAAGGCTAGGGAACTCCAAAAGCTCGCTGGTATGGCTGCAGCATTGAATCGTTTCATTAGTCGGTCCTCTGATCGAATGAGACCCTTCTTCCAACTCCTAAGGAAAAAGGCAGACTTCAAATGGGTGACCAGTGCTCCGAAGCACTCGCAGAATTGAAAAAGTATCTTTCTTCCCCTCCTCTTTTGTCTACTCCAGTCCCCAACGAAGAGCTCTTTCTTTACTTGGCTGTCTCCGATCACGCTGTGAGTGCAGTCTTGATTAGAGAGGAAGGGAAAGAACAAAAGCCAGTATACTACGTTAGCAAAACCCTCTTGGATGCCGAAACCAGATACCTACCTCTAGAGAAGCTGGCATACGCCCTACTGATAGCTTCTAGGAAGCTTGCTCACTACTTCCAAGGACACACTATCAATGTCCTCACAGAGTACCCTCTAAAGTCTGTGTTCAGCCGAGCTGATTTCTCGGGCCGGACAGCGAAGTGGGCAGTAGAATTAGGGGAGTTTGATATTAAATTCCAACCACGGATTGCTATCAAAGCTCAAGTGTTAGCAGACTTCGTAGCTGAGTTCACTCCAGGACCGACCGGCCCCTCCGAAGGGAGCTCGGCCTTAGCAACTGAAATCCACAACACTCATCAAACCCCCGCTGAGGCATGGAAACTTTTCATTGGAGACATTTGGCAGTTGTTCGTTGATGGATCCTCCAACCAAAAGGGTTCTGGAGCGGGAATGGTCCTTATTTCACCAGAGGGGTTTATTTGGGAGCAAGCTGTCAGACTGGGATGGAAGGCTTCCAACAACGAAGCGGAGTACGAGGCTCTGCTAGCTGGTCTCCGTAGCGCAGAACACTTTAATGCAGAGGAGTTGCTCGTTTATAGCGACTCCCAACTTGTGGTGAACCAATTGACTGGAGTATACGAAACTCGCGACGACCGGATGACATCCTATGCAGAACAAGCCAAGCACCTGATCCGCAAATTTCAAGCTATCAGGGTTGTGAAAATTGGCCGTGACAGAAATAGCCACGCCGATGCCTTAGCCTGTCTTGGCTCTTCGGTGGACTCAAAAAATGGTCGCAAGATATGGGTCGAATTTGTTCCTCAACCGACTATCGATCCACCTAGCTCGGTCCTTTGTACTGACCTTGGTCCGAGCTGGATGGATCCTCTCCTTGCCTTCTTAAAAAATGGCGCCCTTCCAGATGACAAGAAAGAAGCACATAAAACAAGGCACCGAGCTGCGCGATTTTGGGTCTCACCTTCGGGCAAGCTCTACAAAAAGTCTTACCTCGGTCCGTATCTTCTTTGTGTTCACCCCAATCTTGTGGAGAACTTTCTTTATGAAATCCACGAGGGGATCTGTGGCAGTCACACTGGAGGTCGGTCCTTGGCACACCGAGCCCTCACTCATGGGTACTGGTGGCCGCGTATGCAGAAAGATGCCCAACAGTATGTCCAGAAATGCGACAAGTGCCAAAGGTTTGCCCCACTCATTCATCAACCAGCCAAGAACCTAACTCCCCTCACCAGTCCATGGCCATTTGCACAATGGGGTCTGGACATCGTTGGACCTCTAGCAAGGGGTACTGCTAACAAAAGGTTCTTCGTTGCTGCCACTGACTATTTCACTAAGTGGGTGGAGATTGAAGCCTTAGCAAGCATAAAGGAAGCTGACATGAAAAGGTTGTTTGGAGGAACGTCATTACTCTTTGGCATCCCAAGGGCCCTACTATCTGACAACGGCACCCAGTTTGATGGGAAGGTTTTCAGGAAGTTCTGTTCTGACTTAAAAATTGAATTCCGAAATTCTACTCCAGTCTACCCTCAAGGCAACGGTCAAGCTGAAGCGTCTAACAAGACGATCATCAATGGGATGAAGAAGCGGCTGGAGAAGGCCAAAGGCAAATGGGTGGAAGAACTGCCAAACGTTCTGTGGGCGTACAGAACAACACCACGGCGATCGACAGGAGAGACGCCTTACTCTCTCACTTATGGGATGGAGGCCATCATCCCCTTGGAGGTCGGCCTTCCCACTATTCGGTCTGAAATCTTTGAACCAGCAAACAATGATGAGGCTATCGCCCAGGCTCTTGACCTGACAGAGGAGCGCAGAGAAGCCGCACTCATTCGTCTGGCAGCATACCAGCAACAACTTACTAGAAGTTTCAATAAAAATGTGCTAATTCGCCAATTTCTACCTGGAGATCTGGTGCTAAGGAAGGTCATGGATCATAAGAAGGTCCCTGGTGAAGGGAAGCTTGGCCCTAACTGGGAAGGGCCTTACAGAGTTACCTCTGCCTTAGGCAACGGAGCTTACTACCTGACTGACCTAGCAGGCAAGTCCATTCCTCGTCCTTGGAATGTTGCCAACTTGAAGAAATACTATCAGTGATGTAATGATCTAAGCAGCTTTTGAATGTAATCGCAATTCTCTAAGTATTATTGAAATCACATTTTCCCTATGAATTGTGTTCTTTTTTCATATGTGTCGTACATATTTTCGCTTGACAATTGAGCAAGAACGGGTTACAGGTCTTAACCTACGCCCTAGCCTGCAAACTCGACCCTTCGGTTGGAGTAAGGCGCCAAGTGGTATAGCTTGGTGGAATTTGTGCCAAGTATCGTTACTTGAAAGCATGGTCCATGGTAACAACTCGCGCTCAACGAAGAAGCCGAGTTACACTCTACGATGAGTTAAGCTTGACCGAATCAAGTAAAAGCCGAGCAACGAAACGCCCGGCCGAATCCAACTAGACATTTCTAAGGCACAAAGCCTGGTCTGCCAGAATAGACACCCTATATAGTCTCAGAGCCTTTGCTCAGCTAGGGACATGGAAAGCTCTTTCTTCTAATTTTTCTAAGGCACAACGCCTATTTTGCCCGAATAAACAGTCCACTTAGCCACGAAGCCTCTGTTTGGCCAGAGGGCATAGAAAATTCTTTCCTCAAATTTTTCTAAGGCATAAAGCCTAGTTTTACCGAACAAATTCCCTACGGCGTCTCTGCTCGGATTGGGGGCATCAAAATTATTTCTTCAATTTTTCTACGGCATGGAGCCTAGTCAGACCGAACAGGCGGCCTCCTTCTCTAGAGAGCCCCTGCTCGGCCGGGGGCAAGCATAACACATGCAAAATTAGAAATTGAAGTTCAAGACATACAAAAATGCAACAAAGCATGCATTACTATAAAGCATCCATTACAAAAAGAGGAGCTCGGCCTTACAAAATGACGATGTAACTAGCCGAACTCCAACACTTACACAAAAAAAAAAAAAAAAAAAATTTGAAAGTGTCGGTTCATGGAATTGAAAATACCAAAAGTAGCTTTATTGGAGCAAAGGTCAAAATCAACAACAAATTATCACCAGGCACATTGAAAGCAACGAAAAGGCAACAAATTATAAGAACTTACAGTGCCGGAGTCGAAGCAATGGTGACGAGCGAAATTAGTTGAAAGTCGTGGACTAACTAAGAACACCGGCGGACAATCAATGAGTAGTTCTTTATGTGTTGGAAATTTATGGGTTTCGACACGTCAGAGATGGCTCGTTGTGGACAAAAAAGCACCGCCGAAAACAATGCAAACGACTTCAGTAGTGATGAGAACCGCCAGCTCAAAAACACGGCAACGGCAATGGTTTGAAGTCCCCTAATGATAATTAGACGGTAGAAGAAAGATGAATATGCAAGCTTCGAGTGAATGAGCTCACCGGCAGCAACACAGCAGTGCTTTAACAACGGCCCCGCGGCGATGCAAATACCAGAACTGGTGGCGCAAATTGACGACAACAAAGGCAAACCCACAGCGAAGAAATAATAGAGAGTCGGCGACGTTGTAAAGAATGAATCGGCGACAACTCATAAGCAGAGAAAAAGAAAACCAGTGGGCCAAACTCTAAACAACAAACTGGGTTTCTAGAAATAGAAAATGGGAGGCCAAGAAGATAGCTCTGAATTTGTTTTATATTTTAAGTAATGAGTTGGTTCCTGAAATTCAAATTTTAAAAAAAAAAAAAAAAAAAAGTATATAAAGCATCTAATCTAAAGGCCAGTCCGACAAGCCACATGTTGATTGACAGAAGATAATACGAATGGGGTCGGGGCCGAGCTACAAGATTGAGTTGTATCAATTTCTTTTAATATTTAGTTCGGCCAACCGAGCACCAATGCAACATCAAAGACAAGTCAAGAAGGCCAAACATGGCCGACTGAACAACTCTACACAGATTGGAAAACAATTTGCAAGTGATAAAGAGATGGGCCGAGCACTCAAGCTTATTGTTTATGTTTATTTACATTTCAGATCATGTGCAAAGGCAGAACAAATATTAGAAGGAGTTAGAGCCGAGCTAAATAAATGTTGGAACCACAAAATGCTTTACATACAGCATGCCCAACAAATCAAGCCAAACAAGGCAAAGTGGCGGGCCCAAGTAATATTCAAGATATATTTGTTTTCAAGAAAAACCTGGAGTCCATGTACACAATGCCAAACTAATAAAAAATATAAAGAGTTTTGGTGGAATTCGGGGCCCACCTAGATAGGTTATGCAAATTCAAGCATTTGAATTAATAAGCATTGCAATTCCAAGTCCAAAAATGGCGGTCAGTACAAATTTTTATGCCAAATTAAAATCTTTAAGTGGGCCGAGATGTCTATTAAAAAATATATATATACATATAATTAAATTTGAAGGTTGGACTACACTTTGAACAAATTGGCCGAGATACAATAATAGCTTCCAGTCAATAATTTTTAGTGCAAGCCAGGAAGCAAATGAATGGGGCACAATTACTCAAACCTATTTGTATGGAACCTCGTGGGATTGGATGAAGGTCCCTACTCCGTACTCAAACCTATTTGTATGAAGCCTCATTGGACTGGACGAAGGTCCCCACTCCGAAGTGGGCTCTCTCTCTCCACTCTATGATGGGCCGAGCTAAGGGATCAGTCTTGGCCCACTTCCCACTCCGAAGAGGGGAAGACCATGGGCATGGCCCTAGTACCACTCCCCACTCCGAAGAGGGGAAGACCATGGGCCTGGCCCTAGCACCACTCCCCACTCCAAAGAAGGGAAGACCATGGGCCTGGCCCTAGCACCACTCCCCACTCCGAAGAAGGGAAGACCATGGGCCTGGCCATAGCACCACTCCCCACTCCGAAGTGGGTAAGTCCGTAACATGGGATCCAAGGCTTCCATTCAACGACAACATGAGTGCTAACGGATCAATCAATACCCTGTAAAGTAAAGGGCACATGGTGCCCGCGATTGACGGATCTTGCTCCCCTCTATTAAGGGAGTGCTACAATCACGGCTGAAGACCAGGCGTAGAATGAGGAGCTTGATGAATAAGTCATACGATCTTTATAAAAGGTAACCTTACTCTCCTTGAAAGGGACGAGCACTTAACTCTAGAAACATACTGGTCTTCTCTATCTTGTCTCTACCAAACTCCGTACTGACTCGACCGTCGGAGGGGTTTCCGACCAACCCCCGGTTGGGCAGCCTAACTATTTGTTCCTTGTGCAGGCCTTCACACATTGGTGCACCAGGGTTCATCCACGAAGTTCCATCTTACTCTATTGCGGAAACTGGTCCGCACAGGAGTCCATTGAGAATTCATTCAGGGACAATAGTTTTTACTTTTAACAAAAAATAAAGAATTGTAAATGTTACAAATAGCTTGTACTATAGCTTTTTGACATAAGTATTGTTATTCAAGTTCAAAAGTTAGATTGATTTTCTAAATTTTGTGATGTGTCAATAAAATGATTGGTTGATAGTTAAATATTTTCTAATTATCAACCAATCATTTTCTTGACATATTTACTGAGTCTAAAAAGTAAACTTTTATATCATTTTCCTTTTCATATTTTTTTTAAGATACCACATGCTTTCAACTCATATGGGCACTTCTTATCTATATCTATATATATTATATAAGGAAAATGGTATTTTTAGTGAAGAGTCTTGTGAGAGTTTCAATATCTCATACTAATTTTCTTGATTTTCTTAATTTTAAGTAATTAAAAAAATCTCCATTGGCTAGCTTTTATTTGATAATCCCACATCGGGAAAAAAAATGAAAAAAATGAGAAGCCTTGTGAGAGTGTCAATATCTCATACTAATTTTCTTAATTTTAAACAATTAAGAAAATAGAAATGATATAAAGCCCCACAAACACCCCACCCCCACGACCCTCACGCACACGTGTCAGAGAGATAGGAAAAAGAAAAAACAAAAACAAAAACACACATGACCAATCACAATCATTTGAGGGTCACGGTGATCCCAAGTATTTTCCTTAAGAAAATCTTCATTGGCTAGCTCTTATTTGATAATCTCACATCATGAAGAAAAGAAAAAAAGAAAAAAAGATTTATTTTACTCATATAAAGTGAATCTTATATTCCCATCATATTTAATATTATAGTGTTATGCATGGTTCAATTCAATATAATATAAATTAAAAAAAATTTAATTAATTAATTATGACCTAACCGATTAGGCTAAATTATTTTTTATTTGATTGATTTGTTGGTTTAAACCGCGATTTTAACGGTTTTATCAAAATATATTGATTAGATTTGTTTGATTCGAAATAAACTAAAGATTGATTTGATTAAAGATTGAAAGACTGAAATTGCTTGATTAGTAATAAACTCTTCATCCAAATAATTGTTAACTTTTATTTTATAATCCCATATCAGAAAAAGAAAAAGAAAAAGAAAAAGAAAAAATGAGTTGTTTCACTAATATAAAGTGAATCTTAATAGTGTAGTATTGTATATATTTCAATTCAAGACAGTTCAAATTTTAAAATTAAAATAATATTTAAAGATTTTAATTAATTATTTTTGTATAAGTTGGTTGGTCATTTGACCTAACCGATTAGATCGAACCATTTTGGTTTGATCGATTCGCTGGTTTAATCGCGATTTCTCATATTGATTTTATTAATTTTAAACAATTAAAAAAAATTTCATTGGCTAACTTCCATTTAACCATATAAAAATAAAACTCTAATTAGTTTATGATTTATTTTATAATCCCATATCGGGAGAAGAAGAAAAAGCAAAATTTGTTTCACTATCTATCTATAAGAAAAATGGGGTTTTTAGAGAAAAACCTTTTAGGAACTCCAAATCCTTATTCTAAAATTATTGAATTTTCTTAATTTTAAACAATTAAGAAAATTCTTGTTAGCTAACTTCCATTTACCTTTTATTTTACAATCTTACATCGGAAAAATAAAGAAAAAGTAAATTATTTCACTTACATAAAGTGAATTTTATACTCCCATTTATATAAGCAAAAAGAAATTTTTAGTGAGAAACCCTATGATCAATATCTCATACTCATTTTTTTGATTTTCTTAATTTTAAAAAATTAAGAAAATCCACAATAGCTAAGTTCTATTTAACTTTTATTTTACAATCTTACATAGTTTTGATTTAAAAAATAAATTTATATGAGATTTTGATACTCTCATAATAAAGGGAATCTTATACTTTCATTCCATTTAATGAGGAGCCTTGTGAGAGTTTCAATATCTCATATATAATTTTTTTGATTTTCTTAATTTTAAACAATTAAGAAAATCTCCATTGGCTAGCATTTATTTGATAATCCTACATCTGAAAAAGATGAAAAAAAATGAGTTATTTTACTCATATAAAGTGAATCTTATATTCTCATCTCATTTAATATTGTAGTGTTGTGCATGTTTCAATTCAATATAATTTAAATTTTAAAAGTTTTAATTAATTAATTATGACCTAACCAATTAGGCTAAATCATTTTTAATTTGATTGATTTGTTGGTTTAACCGCAATTTTAACGGTTTTATCAAAATATATTGATTAGATTTGTTTGATTCGAAATAAACTAAAGATTAATTTGATTAAAGATTGAAAGACTGAAATTGGTTGATTAGAAATAAACTATTCATCCAAATAATTGTTGACTTTTATTTTATAATCCCACATCAGAAAAAGAAAAAGAAAAAGTAAGTTGTTTCACTTATATAAAGTGAATCTTAATAGTGTAGTATTGTATATATTCCAATTCAAGACAATTTAAATTTTAAAATTAAAATAACATTTAAAAGTTTTAATTAATTAATTTTTGTATAAGTTGGTTGGTCATTTGACCTAACCGATTAGGCCGAACCATTTTGGGTTTGACCGATTTGCTGGTTTAATCGCAATTTCTCATATTGATTTTATTAATTTTAAACAATTAAAAAAATTTCCATTTGCTAACTTTCATTTAACCATATAAAAATAAAACTCTAATCAGTTTATGATTTATTTTATAATCTCACATTGGGAGGAGAAAAAAATCAAAGTTTGTTTCACTATCTATCTATAAAGAAAATAGGGTTTTTAGAGAAAAACTTTCTATGAGCTCCAAATCTTTATTCTAAAATTATTGAATTTTATTAATTTTAAACAATTAAGAAAATTCTCATTGGCTAACTTCCATTTACCTTTTATCTTACAATCCCACATCAAAAAAATAAAGAAAAAGTGAATTGTTTCTTACATAAAGTGAATCTTATACTCCTCTTTATATAAGCAAAATGAGATTTTTAGTGAGAAAACATATGATCAATATCTCATACTCATTTTTTTGATTTTCTTAATTTTAAACAATTAAGAAAATCCTCACTGGTTTGCTTGCATTTAACTTTTATTTTACAATCTTACATAGTTTTGATTTTAAAAATAATTTTATATGAGATTTTGAAATTCTCATAATATTTAACTTTAAAGTAATTACAATCCCATATTGTAGACCGCCCGGAACTCTCTCCGCGCGCCCCCCTTTCGGAGAGGGCGCGAATTGGGTTCTAATTACTACAGTTCGAACACCCGTCACGGTCTTGAATCTAATCTTACAAAGTGCAATGTAAGACTGATAAATCACCAAAGAGTCCAAATCCGGCAAATCGTTTTGAAAAATCAATTTTAATCAAAAAATGTCAAACATGGACTCTTTTGCCAGATTTCAGAGTCGTCACCTAAATATTTTGTTCTAGGAAATTTAGGAAATTCTGACTCGTGCCTAAGGCCACGTGTCCGTCATCACCAAAGTTGCTTCGGTTCGGGAACTTGGGTACGAAAGGGGAAGGTCTTGAAATGAGCACCCCCGCTCGCCCGATTAAAGGATCGGCCTCTACTAAACATGATATGTTATTTTAAAAACACATGTGTTCTTATTCCGGTTTATTAGCTAACCTTACTATGTGATGCGCACAGCATACAAGTATAAACTCAATCACGCGGATTGGAACAAAACAACTCATGTTTGTTTTTCGAAAATCGTTTGAAAGTGCTACTCGCAAGTAGGCTAAAGCGCGGATTTGCCACCCTCAAGTGGGCTTAAAACAGATGATTTGCCACTCCAAGTGGGCTTAAAACTCACATTTTGATGAATTGTTCCAATTCAAGTAATGAAGCCTTCATCTACAGGCATTCAAGTAGTTAATCACTTAAACAAGTAGCCTCATAGCAAGCATGCAATCATGGCAACACTCACACTCATGCAAGTATGCTAAAACGTAAACACTTATAGTGTACTCCGAGCCAAAACAGAAGCTAATTAGAAATATGCATGATCCTAACTATGCTAGATGCCTAATGCAACGCATGCAAAAATGCAACTAAAATAGGCTCGGCTATCTAACATGGCATATGAATGCAACACTTGATAACATGCTTTGAAACACGTATTCAAGTAATTGTATTGAAATACAATGCGGTTTGAATGATGCGCTGAGCCTGGTGCATGCAAGACAAATGAATGATGCAAACATACAAAGCATAAGGTATGCTAATCAAAACGTGCCCTAAAACTAACCATCGAAAGCGGTAAGTAAAAGAGAGAAAGAAATGGGGTTGGAAGACATGCACACACATACGCACCCTTATTACAACATTTGCCCTCTCGACGGAGGGTCCAAATGAACAAGCTAAGCTAATCTAAGTTAAGCTAAACTAACTAATCTAATTAAACTAATTAGACTAATTATTACAAACCGATAAAGAAATAGCAAAGCTAAGCTACTTAATTATTACAATACTTAATTAATTAACAAACCAATTAATTAAATTACAAACGCAAATAACATGCATGATATTTAAACTAGGCTGCCT